>JAULBZ010005026.1:0-13914 GCA_032360805.1 Neoturris breviconis | reverse complement strand
TCTAGCAGTGGCTAGACGAAATATCCGTTAAAAAATGACATCTAAAACGACACTTCTCGTCTTAATTTTTTGTATTTACTTTATTGTTTAGATCTTCGTTACATATATGATGAAACAACTCTATCGGGACTCACTATAACAGACGTCACTGTTGCTGATGAGGGATGGTATGGAGTGAAGATTAATTTCCAGAATACTCCTGTTGTATTAATCAACTCTGTGTACCTGATTATTATCTGTAAGTCTTAAGGAATGATTACTACACTCCTAAACACCACAATAAACAGTAGAAAGTCACATTATCACTGATATGATTTGCTGTAACGAATAAGTTATATATCTGATTAATGTTGTTAAGGATAGAACACATTGTTCTGTATGACTTTTTAACATTACAAATGTCCATGTTTCCCTTGTTATTACACAGCAGGAGAAATATCAATTGAAAGCTAAGAGAATAACCTTTCCATTGGATAATTCTTGCGGAAATTCTTCTAGAATCTAAAAATCAACACATTTCAAACTTTATATTGGTGGCCGATCCCCCCCTTCATGATAACTTTTGAACAGCTAATGTTTACTGCACGAAACTTGGTACGATCATCAGAGGAATAATTTGATGTATCTATTTTCTGCTTATTTCAGCACTGTTTTAATGACGTCATCACATGTATTAATCCACTTTTTTTCAAAAAAAGCATGTATTATTTAAAGTGCAATTGGAGCAGTTCTGTTTGGAATTTTTAAGTTCTGTCTTCGGACTTTGAATGCTAAGGTTTTGTATTTTAATATACGTCTGGTTTTTAAAACATTTCACCCAAAACCAAACAAAATTTCACCGAAAATCAGGATTTGTAGAAAGAGTTCAAATCATGATACGAGTCTATGGTTCAAATTTGAGGTTATTGCGTTATTTATAATACAGTTAGTTTATTCACACTTTCGTTTTTGTAGGAACTGACCCCAGAAAATCTTATTTCATTGAATTTCGACATATAAAATGCAATTAAAAACATTCTAGACAACATTTTTTGGTTCTGAGTTTTTATAAAATTTGAACAGAAGAGGGTCAATAATTCTGAAAACCCGAATTATGTATAGTCACGCGACAAAAATTGAATGGTCATGTGTTAACAAATGATTCCCATCACCATAAATAGTATTTAGACAGAAGGATGTATGTTTTAATCTAAATGCAACTCAAGTAATTCACAATTACGTTTGAAGAAAAAACGCAATTTATTGAATTTAACAACAGAGATTTTGCTTTAGGTGGTTTCAGATTATAACCTTTATCTCAACTTTTTCATAGGTATAGCTTAGAAACGTGGCCAAAAGATGCGAAATAGAATTATATAAAAAGTCACTAAGTTTTAAGTTGCCAGCATTAGTATATTATATACACCAAGTAATGATAACAAATATTATTGAGAGAGGAAGTAAAATAGTGTAAAAAATTACGTAAAATATTACTAAAAGATATGAGCATTTTAAGAATTTAAACAGGACTTTGATATGCACAGATTTATGATCACATTTGGTTGATAAACAATGTGTATGCATTGTTATCTCTATTTTGAATATAAAATATGCTGAAACTATAATTATTAAATGATCGATTAAATGATCGATTAAACAGAATTCATATGAAAATAAACTTCAGTAATTCAGGGCTCGAAATAACAGCTGGTCATCACTGTGAAGGAGAGATTTTCTAGAATATTTTCAGCCAACTTGGCTGAAAATATTCTGAAAAATCTCTCCTCCACAGTGATGACCGGCTGTTATTTCGAGCCCTGCAATATCTCTAATATGTTAATACGTGTGCTTGTACCCGGGTGGATTTATAAACAGAGAAGAATTTGATTATTTCAATCTTGGATTGCTCATAACCCAAGGGAGGGGGCTATTTTAAGGAATTAAGTGAGAGATTTCATAAAATTGGCTTTATAGATGGCTTAACTTACGAACATAGCCAGTTATTATAACAAAACTCCAAAGGAATGTATTACGCAAACAAAATTGATTTCTTCATTTATCCACTTGGTATACTTCACTGTAGATTTTTCTATAGGTTCGACATGGTGCCGATACCACAGCATGGAATCCTGGAGTTAACAATTGTTTATGGTCTTTGCTACATCGTGCCATCTATGAACAAGATGAAGAAACTGCATGTTTTCTCATAAGAAATGGATGTGATGTAAACAGGTATGATGTAGTCGCATAACTTTTTCTTCCCACACACAGATATTATGTTATGGTACGATATTCCACCTATCTTTGAAGTAATCCTATTCACTATGGAACATTAGACCACAGCATTCTCTATTTAGAACATAAATAGCTTCTTTTTTTTTCAAAAGCGTACTGCAGAGCTTTCCTAATGCTGTCACTCTACTTCACCCTACTGCTTTTGGTTCGATTTGCATTCTAAATTATACCATTTAGTGCCCGTAAACCTGGCTCTGGTGAACAAGGTGGAACAGAAGCATGGGATGGTTTAACTCCATTGCATCTATCATGTGCAGAACGTCAGGATCAAGTAGTACAATGCTTAGTAGAGCACAATGCTGATGTTAACGCTCAGGTATAAATGATTCGAAATTACAGCATGAATTGAAGGACTCAAAATAAGAGTACTGTGGAGGGGTGATATTCAAAGATATATTTAGAGTTTATTGCCTGAAATCATGTTCAAAAATAACTCCCTTGTAGTGATTATATTCTCTTATATTGAGTACTGGTGTAAGGGACCATCTCCAAAATTATTTTCTTGGGGAAGAGTGCTGAATCGACAATCTTGCAATTGAATGGTTTTTTCGTACCCAAGAAACCAATCAATTGCAAACTCATTGATTTAATACTCTTCATCGTAGGTTAATTTTTCATCATCATAAAAGTTCTCACAGTAAGCCCCAACCGAAAGTAGGTACTTTTCATAGAAAGTGCCAAATTTCATGAAGTAGAAAGTAAAGTTGCTAGAACAATGTCGTTTGAGGTCTCCAGGAGTAAGGTAAAGCCAATTTCTTAACAATAAAGTACAAACTTTTGGAAGAAGACTATTAGCTATTTACAGGAAATATGTGTAAACTTCTTTGTTTGGAAATAATTATTTAAGAAATGAGTTCTTTCTTTCTCTCTTGACAAACTATTGTTCACTACTCCATATCACACTCACCAAAAGTAAGCGAAATCCAAATCACCATGACCATTTTCATTTTATTTTACTATGCAGGATTCGGAAGGTCGTTCACCAATTCACATAGCAATTACCACCAAGAACCCAATCATCACTCATATACTATTAAGTCACCCAGAAGTAAATTTCTCATTAAAAGACCGTCTTGGTCAAACACCATTTGTCGTAGCCATGAGTTGTCGTGACAATGAAGCATCAGCTGCAATACTTGCCAGAGAACCATCAGCCGCTGAACAGGTAAGAGCTTAGTAGCTTTCAGTCTATCAGACCCTCTACCAGCCCGTCTACATATTATTTGAATGTAGACTATATTTTAATGCCACATTTTCAGAATATCTATTTATTTTTTCTGATCTATATAAGTCAGAGAGCATAAAATCGATTGGCTTCTTCAATTGCCAAAGGAACCAATCAGTCACATGTTGCTTTATTGTTTGTTTTTCTTAGTTTGACAACAAAGGTCGAAACTACCTTCATGTGGCTGTATCTAATAATGATGTTGATAGTGTCTTATTCTTAATCAGTATTGAAGTGAACGTCAATTCTCGTATACAAGACGGTTCGCATCGAACACCATTACATCTTGCTGTGCCAACCGGAAGTGAAATTATCGTTCGTCATTTGGTAAGATCAGTGTTTACGGGCATATTACAGATATGAAAATTCAGGTCGGCAATTCAGGTCGGCAATCCCCTGTGGAGGAGCATCTTTAAAGGCTAATTTGCAGCCAAAAGGCTGCAAATTAGTCTCCAAAGATGTACCTCCAAAGGGGAATGCTGGCATGAATTTCGAAGCCTGAGCTTTGTGGATGAGAGTATTATCATAATAGTTTCAGGCTATAATTTCCTAGACTACATTAATGCACCCCTCTTCAGTCAATGTTCTCCTAAAGATATTTTCTCTCTTTTTTTGTCGAATCTTTCTTTCAAAGTTAAGCTCCATTTTCAAAAAAATCAAGACCCATCTCAGTCCTCAAAAACATGTTCAAAGTCAGCAGTAAAGATGATATTCAACTTCGAAAATGACGTTATTCAGCCATCTTTACTGCGGACTTTGAGCAAGTTTTTGCCTACTGGGATTCCCATTAATTATCATAAATCTCTGACTATAAGCCTAGGGCTACTGATACTAGTTTGTATATGGAGGTGGATTTGAGCTACCATGTATTTGTCATTGGAGTAAGTAAATTGCATTGAGAATTTATACGCAATGCCCTCAAAGAACATTAATTTATAGATATAGACACAGCAGGATGGAATATTAGGAAAGTAAGGATTTAAAATGAAAGGAATCGTTTTGGCCAAATATAAGTCTATGGGCTTATACTTGGAGGTTTACAGTAGGACCTCCCCCAATTTGAGATTTTTTAAGAACATATCAACCACCCCTCCTCCAATTTATTAACTATTAACGAAACCCCCAATCAAGTACAATTAACAACAAAAATAAATAAATAAGTTGCTCTGTCCAAGGCATCAAGGCCACTACATTGTAGTACCCAATATAAACCAGTAAGAACAAAGCTTTCTAGAACTTGCTTTTTAACTAGGTACTTTTTAGGAGCCGTCTCCAAAACTCGTTACCAAAAGCAGATATCTTAGCAGCTTTAAAAAAGTAAAATTTAACAATTTTGAGAAAAATTAATCTACAATGAAGAGTGTTAAGTCAATGAGCTTGCAATTCTGTGATTGTAAACTAACATTTTATTACAGGGCCTATTACAGTTGTTAATGCGTTAAATCAGACAGTCTTTATCAGTTGTTTTTTTCCAAAAAAAAGTTTATTGGTCGATGTGGAAAGATTAACAGACAAGATCTTTTGAGAAAAACATGTTTTCATTGTAGAGTCTACTCCCACTAGGCAATAACTTGTCAAAAACATCAAGATAACTGCCGCCTTGTACATATAGATATATTATATAATTATAACTACTGACATCGTCCGCAATATCCTAATCAATATCAGTTGGGGTTTCGGTTGCACATTGTCTAGCAGCATAGGGTGCTACTCCATATGCTTCCGCAGTCTCCTACTTGCTCGGAGTGTTCGGGTCTCATCCATTGTCTAGTCAGTCAGATCTTCTGCATGATACCCTCTTAGCTTGTGCCACTATCCAGATTCATTAGGTATTGCCTCAGACTAATACCAACATCCTGCTGCTGATGTCTTCTGCGTAACCCTGCACGATTGGGTTTTCAGTGCTATGTCTTGCCAAAAGAAAACCCGTGGTTTTGCCCTGCACTGCTTATTCAATGTATTCCCAGCTAGCCTCTATATCTAGAGGCCGTTTCCCCTATTCGCAACCTGGGAAGCCGGTGGATGAGAGTTATCCTCTCCACACCACTAGGGGTTCACACCATACTAATGAAGGGTTAACTGCTGATCTGTGTTGTGTTATATGATTATTATATATGTTTTGAATACCAAAAGTTGTTAAGTGACGGGAACAAAACCACCAAAGGTATCACACAGCGTGAAAAACTACTGAAAATGGACCCGTGTAACTCCATATTCGGACTGTGTATTACCATATATGGCAATACACTGTCCGAATACGGAGTTACACGGGTCCGTATTCAGCAGTCTTTCACTCTGCGACATACCGTATTTACCCTAATGGGCCTAGTCTCAATTAAGTGCCGCACCTTGATTTAGGAAAAATACAACAGATTCGTTTTTGTGCGCACTGGGATATTACAAGCGTTGGTATCTGGGACTGTGCTGTAAAAAATATGGAATAAAATTTCGAAATGTTGAGTAAAATTTTGAATATCAACAAATAAAAGAAGTTTACCTTCAGCAAATAAATGACGTTCCAGATTCCAATTTCCTCAAAGGTCTCACCGCGCTTTATTGAAGGTTATCAAATAGCTAATTGCAGTAGAAATCAGCGGCTTTCAAAAATAAAGAGAAACCCTATGTACGGTTAGTTGAAAGTTGGAGGAAAAGTTGTCATTATTGGATTAACTTATCAAACTAGAGTTTCAACATACAAGAATTTGCAAAGTCCTATAATTGACCCTTCATTAGTATGGTGTGGACTCCCTGGATACTTAAATTTTGCTGTGGAAGTAACATAACAAAAATTATTATTCAGGAGGTTATTTTCTTACATATTTTAAAAATCGGCATCATACTTTTGTGACTTTTTTTCCCCTGAATCTTCTAATACATTTCCATGAATTAACAAATTTCCGGGGGTACCCCACCATAGTAACGAAGGGTTAAATGATGATTTTTATGGAAAACGTTTGAATTTTAGAAGATTATGAACGTCACAAGAGAATTACACGTTTGTTTATATAAGAAACAGCTTTATAAGAAATAGTACTGAATTTGGGTAAAAATAAAAGGTAAAAAATACCCACAGAACTGAAATTTGCAAACGATAAGAAACAACCATTACCCACGCTTCTATCGTCTACACTGCGGACTTTGAACAAGTTTTTGCCCACTGAGTATATTTGTTTCGAGATTTACTCACTCAAGCACCTCTAAATCACATAAAGATCTCATGGATTTTACTTATTTGGACAAAACACATTTCTCTAGTTGTTACAGAATTGATTTTTATTTTTTTTAGCAGTACTTAACAAACTTGTATTCGAAAATATTGGATTAAAATAAGAAACTACGTTCTCGCTCAAATCCTAAGTTTCTTATAAAAAGTAAATTCTAAAACTTTCCTAGACTGCCGGATGATACGGGAATGTACGACAATTCTTATATTTCCCACTTCTTTCATTAGAGGAAACTTTCACAACGTGAAAAACTACCAAATTGTCCCGTAACTTACGACTTGAAAGGCTTCTATCCCATCCCAGCAGATAAAAACCTGTTCAATGTCAGCAAAAATAACATTAGAACAACGTTTGAAGATCTAAATAAGCACACATGCCACAGAGTTTCCAGAGCTATCACATTATCAAGAGCAGCTTGTTGTAAACGTTAAAACTAAAGACATGAAGTGTTTGTATACTTATTTATTACGATATAACCAGATCACTTTCAGTTGATATTTTCTTAGGTCCTCTTTATATGGAGACCGATAGATCGCTCAGCCGATATAACTCACTTTGCCGGCATAACCCATTTTTCCGTTTATATGGACCCGATATATAACTTTCATTTCGTTTCCTCAACTATTGACATATATATATGAAATATATATATATATACTGAAATATATATATTTCATGTCGCCTAGCGATATCTCGGATGAATAAAGGGAGATATCGGTTAGGCGAGATAACTTGCTTGCAATATAAATGATCTAACGATATGATTGCAGGAATAGGGATGAGACGGAACATCGTTTCAGCGAGTTATATCGGCTGAGCGATATATCGGGCTCCAAGATCTGAATAATACTTAATCTGAATAATACTTGCCGTCTTGATTTGTTGGATGGTAGTGAAGCTTCCATTACATTAACTTTTTTATAGACAAATCATGATAAAGTATAAAATATCTTCTTCCATGTTCAACTTCGTCATATATTGTCATGCATTTTTAACATTAGATTTTATTAACTCTGTTCTATACATCATATACATTCACCTGTCATTAGTATTTATGCCTTAATGACATTGTCAAACACGCCGGCATAAAATATTTGCCAATCATAACGTTATTTTCGAAATAGTTTGCTAATAATTTAGTAGCTTTTGGTAGTTCAAATAGACTATTCACAAATGTTTTTTTTAGACTGAGAATTGAGTCAAATCTTCAGTTATCCTGAAAAAATAGCTGGTAACTAAATAGCAAAACTAAAGAAAGATAAAGCTGATCTAAAGATGCAAGTTTAAGCTACCTTTAGAAGGGGAAGGAGTATAGATTTTATGAAACTTTCGCGAATTTTGCAGTTTTTTTGGCTTTTTGCATTTTTGCGAAAGTTTATGACAACCTCGTTCCCAGGGCTTCTTGCCTTTTCGAACACGGAAGAGCAGCGAAGAAAGCCCTGGCCTCGGCCGGTCGTCTCTCGTACATCTTTGGTTTATATAATCATTTATTTCTGGAGTTATGCTTCGTTCGAACTTTATGTCATCGTTTGCATTTTTTTTATATATATATATTCAATACACATAATTTATAAAAACTAAAAAGGGACGATACAGGACACTTGATACCCCACTACAGAAATTCTATCAGTGGAATACAAGTAAAATAAGAATAAGAATAAAATAGAAACTTAATATAACATAAACGTAGCACATTTAGTATTGGACGAGATTACATTTACTTATGCGATTAGAGTCATATCAAACCTACCTGATGACTTTAAAAAAATGATCGTGTGTTGAAGAATCATTAACCTCATTACTAAATGCATCATTACCATATAAAAGTATATCAACCAAATTGTCATCCGAATATATTTATATAGATCCTACCACTTCAACAATATTGTCAAGGAATGTCTTCCGAGTACTCGTATAAAAAACAGCGCAAGAGATAGTGGCTAGTAGGCTCAATCTCGATATGACAACTACAAAGAGCATTAATTGTGTCAAGGAAATTGTGGCGAAATTTCTGATCCCTCAAGTGACTTAAATTCACTCTTAAACGTGAGAGCAGTTTCAGGCCAACAGGATCAACAATATTATAGGTAGAACAGCATTTTGGACGTATGTAAGTAAGTGAAGCTTTTTAAAAGCTGATATTGTTACAGAAGATCGCTCAGGTCCCAGGTTATTCCACTCTCTGACCCAATATGGAAAAAAAGAATTTTCAAAATAATTAGTATGTGACACTGGTAGTCTAAATATATTGCATGCAAGATCATGTGACCACCGCTTAGGTAAAAAAGCATGCAAATACTTAGGCGAATTCAGTTATGTGATTTTAAAAAAATAAACTAATCTCCTCATCGTCTATCACGCAGGCTCTCCAAACCAAGTTCTTGGTACAAACGTAAAACATCGAAATCAATAACTGCGACAAAAATAAGAACAAAACCATGCTTTGTATTACTAAAATCTTGTCTTAGGGGTTCTAGAAGTATTACATCAAATAGAAATGCAGCAACATTGGAAGGAGACATTGAACTTTCACACTTTTCTTCAAAAGTGTGGGGGTTCAATGTTTTATTCCAGACGATTAGTTTTTAAAATTTTATAAATATTTTCTAAATTTTTATACTTCTAATATCTACTTGGAATATTGTACAGTACAAAAGATGCATGACGGACTGCGCCGTTCAAACTATTTAATTGATCATTAGGTTAATATATTGACATCTCTATGTTCAAGAAGACGGGGAATCTGGGGAGTAATCTGTAAAATAGTCTCGGTGACGGCAATTTTTTCAAAACAAAGATGGCAGTCCGAACTGCCGGGACTAAGAAGATTTTTTTTTCAACATTCTTCTGGTAGCTAGTCTCTAGCTAGCTATAGTCTAGCTATATCAGCTGTTGTTTTTTTTCAATCCGGGAAGTTCGACACTTTGTGCCTTCTATCTTTGTTTTTACTTTGAGTTGAGTTTTAAACTAGTAATATCCAGATCCCTTGTTATAATAACAACATATACATGTGTGCGTTGCTGTTTGATTTGAGGGATCCAACTACTACTACGATCTCGTTTAGAATCCCAGATCCCTGTAAAGATCTTACAAGATCCTTAGGATCCTGTAAAATCTTACAGAATCCTAAATAAAAGTTAAAGCCTAGTTTCACTACTCATCAATCACAGGAAAATTATTAAGATCTTGCTTTACACTTAGTTTAAAATTCAGTCCTTTCAGAATTATACGGAACTTTTAACATACTGCTAACAGGTGTGTGCTTAGAATCATACAGGATCTTACTTGACCTTAAACATAATCTTGACATTTTTAAGAAACTGCTTAGGATCGTACTGGGTCTTGTGCCGGCCGCAGTGTCTCTCCTTCTGCTATAAGAGCCGGGAAAATGTGGAAAAATATCCTGGTTCTTTAGCTGGATAGCTAAAGAGTCCAGAATAAGTTCTCGGTTCTCTATGCTGGATTGCTGAAAGAGTCAGGAATAAGTTTTTTTGGTACCGAATTTGCTAAATACAGGGAAAAAAGAAGTTGTGTGTTGCGAGGTTTGGGAACGAGGTTTATTGAAATCACATCCATAGAAATAGTTTCCTTTGTTGATCTGGGAATTCCAGAAGAAAACACTTCATCCAACCTCGATCCCAGTGCTTCTCTTTTGATCAAGGTTGCGCTACATAGAATTTTATTCAAGCGCGATACGAAATTTATAGAAAGACCTAAAAAAGCTAAAAAAAGATATTAAAGATTTATATTTTTATTCTGATAAGATCTTGCCACGATCCTAAGATCTTACAAGATCTTGAACCAAATCTTAGTACATACTTTGTTAAGATCACAATATTTCTGACTTAGAATCTGTTAAGATCTTGTTAAGATCTTGTAAATTTTGGACAAGATCTTTTCAAGATCCTGTTAAGATCTTAAGAAATGTCTATATATTCTGGCTAACGTTTTAGCCGGCTAATAATTGGCTAATCAGCTAAAATCGGCTAGCTGATATTTTATTTTATCATTCAAATCGGCTAACATCGGCTCGTACATCGGCTAAAAAGTTAATTAATCGGTTATACAATCAGCTAAATCAGCTATTAAATCAGCTAAATCTAATCAGCTAAATCAGCTTTCAATCGGCTATGAAAACTCCACGAATCGACTAATCATAATCGGCTAATTTAGCCGATTTGTATTTTGTCTATGGGCTTTGAAACATTTGTATGGGTACGTCTGTGAATTTGGAATAAATCAGGGGAAATAATTTACATTTATTTACATGTATTTTCGTGACAACATGGTTGGTAATAGGAATATCATCGCTACACCTGGTTACAAGATCTTGAACCGAGTCTTTGTACATTCTCTGTTAAGATCTTGTATATGATCTCATGAAAACCTTATTATGTTCCACATCTTATTCTATTTTGGACAAGTTGATCTTGAGCTAAATCTTAGTATATTCTTTGTTTAAAAAGATCCTAAAATTTCTTACTAAGATCATGTTAAGACCGTATTAATATCTGGTAGGATCTTATGGAAATCTTACAGTATCAAGATCCTATAAAGATCTTAAGAAAAATCTTAAGTTAATAAGAACTCATAAATTAGTTTTTTTTTATTAAGAAATTTCCAATATCTTATTAAGATCTTATCCTATTTAAGTCTTAAGTTTTTTAGGATCTTAAGATCTTACAGCATCTTAAGATCCTGTTATGATTTTTACCAGGGTTTACATTTTATTTGCATTTTCCCATTAAAAAATCAAAATCGATTTAAGCCTGTTGCTTAGTGGCGCTGATTTTGAAAATCCAAAAAGAACCAATCAGTCTCGGGTGCAGCTCGTCATAATCTACCGTTTTCAGTTGTTTTTTATTCAATTCTCCTTTAAATTGCGTCCACAAAGCCAAATAAGTAGAACAAATCACGCCTGCGGCGCTATTTTTTGCACCTGTGGCATATTTTTGTGTCCTGCATGCCCAGGTATTTTTTGCAGGTGGTAAGTAGTATTGTATTGAAATATTTGGACAAGAATGTTACCTATTTTTATGACAGTTGGAGTTCAGAAAAGAAAGAAAGTATACAGTGCCTTTTCCGAGGAACTTTACATACTTTTCCCAAGATATCGAGATGCCTCGGAAAAACTTTTTGTTTTCCCGAGGCGAATTGAGGCGCTAGCTCTGAAAAATGGGTACAAGCCTCGGAAAATTTGAAACCCATAACATTGCCTCGAATCTCGGAAAAAACGTTGCTTTTATCCGAGGAATGTTTTGACTGACGTTCGAATATCTTTCGAACAATAACAATCAGTATATCGTAAAGTCTGAAATCTCGTCTCGGAGTTTTTGGTTAAAAATCGGAGGTATACCTCGGAAGTATCGCAAAATAAAAACTCACTTTCCGAGGCAATATTACGGCAAATACCGCCTCGATCTCGATGTAAAGTTCCTCGGAAAAGGTACTGTAGATACATGGTATATAATGCTATGGCGTGTAATGTTGTATGATGTATAGTGTATGTATGTAATTCATATCCTCGGACATAATTTTACCTTAAAAAAGGTGTTCCAATTGTTTATTTGGACTGAAACTTAATTAATACATCATTTGAAACACCGACATATAATGTGTGTATGCGAGTCATATTTATGCGCTTGGGTTTAACTTTCGCTTGGTTTGGTGGGCTACTTTCAATACCGTACCTTAGATTTTTTATTTTTCTACACAAGCATGTATAATAAATAAAATCATTGTCTTTACGTGTGAAAAGCCATATTTATGTTAGTTTGGAGAAAAGCATTTTTTAAAGAAATAAAGGGTTTTCTACTCATTCAGTATATATTATAATTCTCTAATATTTTTTAAAAAATAGGACATTATTTGACATTTCAGTACTGTAGACGAATTTAGGTGGTAAAACCATATACATCTATCAATACTATGATAAATTGGTCTGACAGTATTTTCTAATATCAATTTTAGGACTACGTCTTAAAAATCCCTCTTGATTTGTTCTTGTATTTATTTTTAGATTAAAAATATTAATATGGAATTAATAAATCAAGGTGCTGAAGCAAAACTCTATAAAAGCGAAATGTTTGGTCGACCTGTCATGGTAAAGCAAAGGTTTAAAAAATTATACCGTCACAGTCAGCTAGATGAAAAACTGACACGTAAAAGAACTGTGCAAGAAGCAAGAACAATGCTCAAATGCCGGAAAGCTGGGATTAAAACACCTCTTCCATATTTTCTTAATATGACTACCAACGAAATATATATGGAATACATTGAAGGGAGTCTGACACTGAGAGAGAAAGTTGATAGTCTATTAAAAGAGAATTCAGAACAAGGAAACAAACATTTGTCACAGATTGGGTGTGATATTGGTATTTTAGTTTCAAAACTTCATTCTATGGATATTATTCATGGAGATCTGACCACGTCTAATATTCTGGTCGAACAGGAGAAAAATGTATTCACACTCATTGATTTTGGGCTGAGCTCTATATCGAATTTTAACGAAGACATGGGTGTAGATCTATATGTTTTAGAAAGAGCATTTTTAAGTACACACCCTGACACCGAATGGCTTTTTGATATAATTTTGGAAAGTTACTTTAAAAACTTTGTTGATAAAGCAAAAGCCAAGGAAGTAAGAGAAAAATTAGAGGAAATAAGATTGAGGGGACGCAAAAGAGTTATGATTGGTTGACAAAATGAGTCAAGTTTAGCCTGCATGAAGAAGATTATTGCAACTTTCTAGACTTCCTAGTCAGTGATAATATTTTCTGTAGAAAACAGGTTTAGACCTGAATATAAATTCTGGACATCACCTATGGAGAAACATTTTTTGAGTATAGCTTTCTATGTCAAAATGCGATTCTGGTCAAATCCTTATTTTCGGTGGAAACGATTTAAAAGAATTTCTACGTCCGGGAAGTGGTTTTTCAGCAAGCATAATAATGATGTAATATAAAACATTACATCATCACATCATCACATCAATCTTGTTTCCAGGCTCTTATATTTTTGCTTCTCTTGATGTAAATACAGTGGACACTCGACATTCGAACAAATTCCGTGGCACGTTGAAAATTCCTTAACAAACTCTCATAGTTAACTTCCCTAAGGAACCATCTCCAAAATTCGTTACCAAAAGCAGATATCTTAGCAGCTTTAAAAAAGTAAAATTCAATAATTTTG
>JAULBZ010005025.1:0-13914 GCA_032360805.1 Neoturris breviconis | reverse complement strand
TTTCAGCCAAGTTGGCTGAAAATATTCTGAAAAGTCTCTCCTCCACAGTGATGACCGGCTGTTATTTCGAGCCCTGAAGATATATTGCTTCCTTTTCTAAATAGTCAAAATAAGAGTAAATAATCACTGTAGAGGAGGGATTTGCTACAAAGCCAGAAGCTATACTTGAAAATCACAGTGACTATTTACTTTCATTTCGAACATGGGGTATACCTGACACTCACCTTAAAATATTTTACTAACTAGACATGAAGTATAGTGATCTTTTGATGACAGAATCAATATTCACGGTAGTTAATAAGAGTGCTTCTTAATATTAGTTAAACACATTTTAACCATCATTTTACGTTTTTATAAATTAAATGACATGATTCAATTTCTGTTGGTCAATTTATTAATGTTTAGACAATGGGCTTAATTATTCATTTTGTAAGAAAATTGAGGTTTATTAAAAACTTCATAATTAGGCGTGGATCTAGAGTTAATCCATGATTAGTGAGTTTTCTGTACCTCAAATTTGTAATATAAGTTTGCATGTTACAACAAACAAAAGTACATTATGTTCTATATCCTTTCCATTTCCAACAGTGTGGATGAAAGTGAACAATTTATGCTTCTAGTAAGCCCTTATTATTTTATAATAAGAAACAAACAAAATTGATTCTTAATCTTTATATTGATAAATAATACAAGCACAAATTAGATTCACAAAACTTTGTACACCTGTCAAACAGTGTCTCTATGTCCCATAAACTGATCAATAGTAGTGTTTACCTTATGTTTAATGTTCAAAATATGCATCTATTTGTACTTGTGCTAGCCTTGGAAAGAGATATTTGTACTTGTGCTAGCCTTGGAAAGAGATATTTGTACTTGTGCTAGCCTTGGAAAGAGATATGTATCTATTTGTACTTGTGCTAGCCTTGGAAAGAGATATGCATCTATTTGTACTTGTGCTAGCCTTGGAAAGAGATATGCATCTATTTGTACTTGTGCTAGCCTTTGAAAGAGATATGCATCTATTTGTGCTTGTGCTAGCCTTGGAAAGAAATGAAGTTCTGTTTTGAAATACTAAAGTTAAGCTTTATTTAGACGAATCCAATCATTGCAAACTTTGCGCGACATTTATTTTGCAAGTACCGATTAATGTATGCATCAGAATTAAGAATAAAGCTACACAAGTGCGAATATAAATGACAGAAAATGTAGTAATAGATCAGTTATAAATACGTATATTGAGCTGGAAATAAGGAGAAGTTGATTTTGAGATGGATTTATCGTTTTACGTGAGGAATGACTCAATATATTCAAACTTACTTATGCTAGACTTTTAATCAGTTGTTTATATTTCTTTAGAAAAAATAGAGGGAGCTATTAATTTCTACAGTCATTTTCCATACCTCATACTCACATTTTAATCATATTTAGGAGCACAAAATGGCGATTTTTTTCTAAAAGCTTTGCCGTCAGCTTACAGCACACCCCAGACTCCCAGCTGCAAAGGTGTTGCCACTATCACTGCAACGTGCTCGCTACGCTCACTTTGTCACTTATGTAATTCCTTTTTGGATTTGTGACTTTTTTTCTCTAGATCTGCACCTGGTAATTATGTTTAAACAACAGATTTCCCATTAAACATTGAGATTCATTGGCAAAAACATGTTCAAAGTCAGCAGTAAAGACGCTACAACAACGTCGTTCAACGTTGTTCCAGTGTATTTACTGCAGACAATGAACAAGTTTTTGCCCACTCCAAAATGAAAATGATGCTCTTCAGCATTTCAGTACAATTATGTTCCAACCAGCACTCCAAAATATAGATATTTATCCAATACTAACTGCTTTGTTGTTGTACCGAGAAATACAAGCCCAAGGTGGATAATGCAGACCAAGCTTACAAGGTCTGAAAGTTGACAGATGGCTTCTATTCAGACCAGAATATCAAAACAGTATTGGTTTTATTCACTGGCAGAATATTTGCATATTTTGAAAAATAAAAGGTCTTGGAAGTTTTTAGTAACAACAGGCCCGTAGAACACATTCTATTCTAAACAATTGACTTTCACAAAATAAAATTGTAAACATTCGGAAGCCACTATAAAATTTAAAAGTCATAGCAAGTTCTCTAGTAGTTTTGTTTATTATTTATCATTCTGCCATATTAGGGTTACAAGGAGAGCGTAGCACATCAATGTTAAAAGTAGAAAATAATTTATGTTTGTTATATCTTTTTATCATCATCTGAGCTTATTAAATCTGACATATTTGCCTTTGTTTGTTAGAATCTGCATGCAAGATGCTAAGCTGACCATACTTTGACTGTTTGATGTGCATTCAACTACATAACCTCAATTTATAAGCATTGAATGTTTTGGTTATGCTTTGTTTATGTTTTAAGCTACTGTACCAAGCATTTAAGCCAATCAAATCCACATATTTCATGTACTTACACGCTCAATATGGCTGTCAGTTAACAAGCTAGTATA
Organism: Neoturris breviconis; assembly: GCA_032360805.1. Classification (NCBI taxonomy): domain Eukaryota; kingdom Metazoa; phylum Cnidaria; class Hydrozoa; order Anthoathecata; family Pandeidae; genus Neoturris; species Neoturris breviconis. The sequence goes on along the minus strand of JAULBZ010005025.1, from coordinate 11,428 downwards.
ATACATGTAACCTTTAAATAAGATCATGAACAATGACAACATACTTCAAGATGGTTTACTCTATGCATACTTACGTCCCACGAAGAAGATAAACTGGTCGTCTTCTCACTGGTCTCATTGTTCCATATTGTGTATCCAAGTTTGTCTGAATCATTTTTTTAAAATTTAGCTTATACGGAAATTGATCAGTAGTAAACGGAAATATGTGTGTTCCAGTGGATAGCCAATTGTTGTAATGTTTTTCGATTATATCGCTTGTAACCTAAAGATTAAAACGTTGAATTTTTTAAGTTATATTTATTCTGAGATAGGTTTTGTATTAAATATGAAATTATTTAATATCTATTATATCTTCTTGTGTGTAACTATTGTTTGTTTCCCCTGATTGACCTATAATTTATGGTAGCAATTTGAAGATCTTTGGGTCAAATTTATTTGCCCAATATGGATAATCTATCGACCTCAAATCATGATAACTAAAAACCTTATCTTTTGTATTCTATCAAATTCTATCAAAGGTAAACTGTAACCTCAGTTAAAAAATACTCTCTTAAATATCTTTGATTTTTTAATTATGGTAGCTGATCTTCCAGATAAACAATCATGATTCAAAGTACTAAGCATGGCCACGTCAATCTTGAAGTAGAAGTTTAAAATCAAAGATACAGTATTGAATGTAGCCTGCCAAACAAAGTAATGTATATTGTATAGTATATATTATAGTATAAAGTATATAGTAGTTTATATAGTATATAGTAGTATATAGTATATAGTACATATACATATATAATAGTACATAATAAATATACATGTATATATATATATAATATAATAAGTAAAACAGGAACTGATAAGTGGTAAGAACGAATGAAGCACTCGATTTAAAATGAAATATTTTTATTTTGCAAAAAAGCTTTTGTCGTCAAACTTGTCAGTATGCTTATAAAATAAGTAGAGATATATTTTGTGCGTATAAAAGTCTGCTTGTCTTGGTAACTATATAAACAATAATATCATTATCCACATTATGAAAATCAATTCATGGTATCATAGCCCTTCTGTTGTAAGTGTTTCTCATAAAGCAGTAAATTTTCTCTCATTCATAAGTGACATAAAGGCATATAACATGCAAAAATGCTTCTTTATGGCAGTGATTTTTCTTTCTGCAAAGGTAAGCATGGTTATCAAACAAATTGTTTGTTTTACCGATTTCACATGTTACACTTTAGAAAGTAGACAAAATTTTTACTACTACAATTAATGTCACATTTAATTTTTTAAGTTCAATTATTGAATTATTATTCAATTAAAAAAGTCCATATTTGTAGATATAACTTACAAATCGTGCATCTTGATTCTGGAAAGTACTTAGGTAGAATGACAGGATCCAAAATGACACAACAAGCATAGGGAAGAGCAGTGATGGTTCCCATAGTTGTTTTTTCTTCTTGATGAAACATTACACCAATGAATAAGAAGTTATTATTTTTAAGAATAAATTCTAAACTCTCTAATATAAATTCAGGTGTAAACATTTCTGAAATTAGCTCACTTCTTTTTCCGATCCAGTATTTTATTGCTTTTATACGAAGTTCTGTAGGAATGTTTGTGTAAAGACTTTTAATATCACAATAAAGATGTTTTATAATTTTAAATGTCATATATAGTGTATGGTAGAACAGCATATACAGTATATAGCATATATATATATACATTATAGTATATAACTATAGTGTAAAGTATAATGCCTAGGCTATACATAACACATACAGCATGTTTTTAATATTATATGCTTTTAATATACTATGTTTTCATTGGATGAAACCATGTACTGTATGTATTTTATTTATAATATAACACACATTATATCTAGTAGTGTTTTCCACCATCTCATATTTAAAAATATTAAGAAAACTTCCCAATAAAAAAAGAAGCTTTTTTGGAGATTTGTTTTTATCGTTTGATAAAAATATCTCCTATCGTTCTATATCTTCAAAATTTGAGGAAGAAGCTTTCCCAAAATACAAAGTGGCTGCCAGAAAAGATGGTCAAAATTCTCATAAAAAAGTTTTTTTTTTAAATATTTTAAGTCAATGTGATTATGGTCAAATCCTTATAATCAGTGAAAAAAAGTTTAAAAAGTTTCTAAGTCAACTACCACAATTTTGTGGGGATTAAATTTCGTGAATTCGTGATTTTTTGGGCAAAATCATGAAATTAATTACTAGCAAAAAAAGTTGAAACCACAAAATTAAAAACCCATGAAATTAGATACCAGTGAAATTAAATTTGCTCCCCTTTTCCATTTTTTTACGGTGTTGCATGTGATACCTAATAAAAAATGAAACACAAATCAATTAGAGTACGATTTGTATGTTGTTTGAAGAGGATGATAGTGATAATTTTCGACCTACGTCTCCACATTTTAAAAATCTTTTTTCGGCTGATACTCGGTCCCGGGTCAGCAAAATCAAAAACAAAATTGGCTAGCAGTCTCGTAATATTGCAAAGAATGCTGATACCTATTCAGGATTGCACCATGACTTTTTAGTCCGACCAAAAAAAAAATTAGACCCTTTTTGCCCAACACTCAAACCCAAGTGGACAAAATAATTGGTGAATCCTTCTAAAATATTGCCTCACATGCTGGTACCAAATTTCAAAATGGTAGCAATTTAGGAATATGGTCTATTAAGAAAAGAGAGCTCTAGTGAGTTTCTTGACCCCCTCCCCTATTTCACTAGCTAAGGAGCCATCTTCAAAATTTGTTTCAAAAAGAAGATATTTTAGCATCTTTAAAGAAGTCAAAATCAATAAATTTGAGAAAAATCAATCTCTTTCCTTGGGAACAAATTTTAGAGATGCTCCTAGAGTTTCTTATTTCAGAATTGGTGTATTTATTACATGGTTTAGAGATACATCACATTATTCAAGTTATCTTATAAGAGTAGAAATAGCTGAAATTCTAGTTATTTACACATATGTATGGACAAATAAAACAAACTAACAAACAAAAAAATTAATTTGTTAATTGGTTTTCAATGCTATTCTTGAGGAGGGAGTGCTTCATTTATAAAGCATTTTTAAGGGGCTGTATATTTCATATATTTAAAATAGAATGAGAGTCGATTAGAGAAAATAAGTGACATACTGATTTTCCAACTTGATACTCTTTCCAATCTTTACTATCATCAAGCCAAAACCATTTCCATATAGTAGCCAAGGGTTCATTAGGAGTTGTAATTTTTGATTTAGTTGAATATCTTTTAAATATAACAGGTATATTTTTATACAATGATGACTCTAACGCTTTAAAATCTACCTCAAGTGAACAACCAAATCTGCATTATATAAAATAGAATTTGTGTAAAGACATTGTAAATGTGTTTAATATTAAAAACTCAGTGCAATTTGACAAGATTATCAATCAATTAATAATCCCTCAAAAATGAAGTTTCATTATATTGTGATTAATTATACATGTAGAGGCCTAGAAAGTCCCAAAGAGCAAAAGAAATTACAAACTTCTAAATGTTGTGTGTAATATATGTTAAACAAAGTTTTTATATTAATTTATGACATTTATACACTTATACCATTTTGAACAAACATATCACTTTGGCTGTTAATCCGATATTGAAGGAGACAATGCAAGAAAACATAGGTTTGAGAACAAGCCTGGATATAACTGCTGGACATCACCAGTAGAGGATTGTTTTTGAGTATAGCTTTAAAGACGAGAAAAATACCCAAAAAACTCCTCCACAGGTGATGTCTGACAATTATATTCAAGTCTGAAGAGTTTAGAAAATAATAATACATACTCAAATGTTTCAAAAAATGGATTACAAAATGCTTTTTCTATTTCATCATTTAAGTTAGCAGAACAGTACTTGAAAACTTGTTCCCCATTAGTTTTATAACACCAAGCAAAGGAAGATGCAATAGGTGGATGAATAAGACTACAATTCTCTCCTGCCATACATGAGTTATGTAGATAATGTCCACATATATATTTCTTCTCTGATGACACTGTTAAGTCTAATTGTAAAAAGAGTAAATTATGGTCAACTTGTTATGTGACAGAAGTGCCACTCTTCCCTACCTTTGTGGTAGAACCAAAGGAAAGAGTAGCCTTTGAGTCACCTCTGATCTCTGACATTGTCTTGACGCTTAGACCATGTCAGCATTAGCAAGTATACAAGGCTTCTTAAATCTTCTCTCTTCTTTTATAACTTTGTATGTTTACATTTGATTATTGCTGGAGGTTAGTACTACATAGCCTACATTTTACTCAGCCGCTTGGTCTATAATCACACACCGTCTTTTTGTTCTGATTCCAATGACATCATAATAACTTGTTTGAGGTTTGGCAAATGGATTTGCACATCTTGATCATAACAAGAAACATGCAAGACAAAAGACAAAATAGTCTAATTTTATTCTATTTGACACCACAAAAAGAAAAAATATCAAGCAAAAGGGTATATTTTGATGCATTTTCTATGCATAAGATGTACACCTAGGCAAAACATTTAGAAGTTGATAACACAAATACAAGCTTGAATAAGGCCACAATAGCTTGAAAAACAATAGCTTGAAAAACATCGATCAAAGGTATGGTATTGAAAGTAGCTCACCAAACCGAGCAAAAGTATATTGTATATATATTGTATATATAGTATATATAGTTAGAATAATAGTATAGTATATAGTATAGTGTAGTATACTGTATACTATACTATATATTACATACTTTACTATGTATATACTATATGCTATATACTATGTGTATAGTATATGTCATATATATAGCATTTAGCAAATAATATGGTACATATAATAGTATATATAAACTATAAGTAATATTACTTGTCAAAAACGAGAATAAGTCCTTTAAGAATACTAACAATGTCTTTTAAAACACACAATTCCTTCATAATCATTAACAGGATACGAATAATAATAATAATAATAATAATAATAATAATAAGAGAATTAGTTTCATATTTCACATCGAAATACGGTCGTATTTTTAATAGTATTTTTGAAAATACGATACATATCCAAACACACTTAGCGCACATTTTTATAAAGACGCTTGTAGATGTCCAAATGTTATTATGGTTAAAAATTCGAAAAATATTCTATGTAACATTTTGCCTCAATATTTAGGAAAATGTGGTCAAAACCTCATAGAATTCAAATTTTCAAAAAGTCTCCACTTTTGAAAAGAATAAATAATCAGAAAAACAAAATTGGCCAGCAGTCTTGTAATATTACCAAAAATGCTGATTCTAAATTTCAAGATGGTACCACGACTTTCTAGTCCATTCGACCGAAAACACAATTTGGACCCTTTTTGCCTGAAACTCGGTACCAACTAGACAAAATTGAAATACGTTTGGTGAGAATTTCTAAAAATATCACCTGACATGCTGACACCAAATTTCAAAAGGCTAGTCCTTCAAAAACGTAGTCTATCATCTAGGACGTCGCCAACATCACAAAGTGATAGTAACAGCTTGTCCAAACTTCGTTTGGCAGGCAAAAACCAAGTCTAGATCTTAACCTAACCCTAACCCCAACTGATTAACTTATGAAGGATTAGGAACGCAATTAAAGGTTTATTTAATGCCGCACCACTGAATATGAAACACGGAATAGGCAAGCTAGCCCTTCAAACATTTACCGTTTTAGAGAAACTTTGCAGAAATCCTGGATTTTTCTAAATCTGGGTGACAAAAGAAAGCATAAAACCTTTCCATAAGACCTCTATTCTATTTGGAAATGGAAAATAACATCTCTTCCCTCTTAACAGTAGAAATTAGCAAGAGGTAGAAGAAAAGCTGCTTTGTGTCTTTTGTCGAGACCTTGTATTTTTTTATTGTCATGTCACTATTTCCCTTTTGAGAACCTCGTCATATAAGAACTATAAGGCAATGTGTGTAGACAAAAAGTGGCTAGTGAAAGGTGAAAATGGTAGGCAAGTACTAAGTATCTCCAAAGATGATGTCAAATGAGTATTAGGTCAATGAGCTTGCAATGGATTGGTTTCTTCGATACAATAAACGTGCTATGTCAGCATGGACAGCACAAACATATGCTTTGAAGCTAAAAACTATACTAAAAGCACTCCACCACAGGTAGTGTGTGGCTGTTATATTCAGGCTTGGTAAAAAAAATAATTAAGTAATTAATAAGACACCTTGAGTAGCTGCAGATATTATTTTACACATGTTGTCTTTTACAAACACACCAACACCGTTAGGACAGGTAAAATATCTTTGCGAATGGAAAGTACCATCTGTACCAAAATCAACTTCATTTTCCTATGCAAAAAACAAGTACATCTGTCAAAATAAAACACTATTTTAACAAAATAATTGTAGACAGTAGTGGTAGTAAGAAGAATATTATAATCAGCCAATTTATTTTGTTTATCACTAACTATTTTTACAACTTTGTATTCGTCTGATTTTGTCTTTTTAAAAAACATCAGATACCAATTTCATATGGTCCTTCTAATTTTAATTATGGAAAATCAACTTTCTGTAAAAAAGATTCACAATCAAAGTTATTTTTTAAAATTCTAAATCTGATTGCAGTCAAATATTTATAATAAACAACTTAACAAGTCAACTCGTTGAGGTAATCGAGGACAAATTCTTAACAATATACTATGATATTTGGGTAAATTCATAAAATCTTTTTCGCCGATACTCGGTCATATAAATCGATGAAATAGGGAATAAATTGGCCAGTGGTCTCAAAGTATGGCCCTGAATGCCGATACTAAATTTCAAGACGGCACCACACCTTCTCAATCCATTGGACTGCAAATGCAATTCCTTTTGCCCGATACTTGATCCCAATTGGGTGAAATTGGAAAATAATTTTTGAGTCAATTCAAAATGTCGCCCAGAATGCTGGTACAACATTTCAAATCAGCAGCACCTCAGAAACATGGTTTAATATGAAATTCATATCTCATTGCATAATACTTAATTAATGTTCTATAATAGAGACTTTTGCACTTACTAACTGAATTCCAACCAGCTTATCATCTTTTGAAAATGTTGGAATCACACCCAACCATTTTATGACACCTGATTGTACTTTGTTGTCAATTAGTACTTCAACAGTCATTCCTACTTCCAAATTCATTACTTGCGGAATTATTGTCTTTAAATCAGTTGATGGACGTTTTGCCGTGTATGGATTAATTGAATTTATTGGAGTTGGACTACTTGAATATGAATTGATCCTTCCTAAATAGAATGCAAACAATAAGATTATATTAAAACTTCCAAGGAAACAGAAAATCGCATAATTCAAATATTATTAGATTTAGTTGCATGCAAGATTTTAGGATAGCTTATGGCAGATAATTTTGAAAAAATAAAATTTCTCAAATAATTTGAGCTAAAACTTGCAATAGTTTCAAGAATTGTGCAGTAGTGGCTCAGTGGTTAAGCGGTGACGGTTATGATCCGGAGGTTCTTCGTTCAATACCATGCCCAGGTGAAACTTTCCAGCCACGTCCCAGGAAGTACTGCCACCGGTAGGTTGAGGATTGTATCGCTCGTCATGTGATAGATTATCTGGAGAGGATAAAAAATGTACTCCTTCTAGTAGTGGTCTCGGCCTTGAGAGGGAGAAAAAGTTTTAAAAAATACCACAAAAGGTATTAGTAATGCATGTCTAAATAAGGACGGATTCCACTTTTCATGTTGGTCGTGAGGTTGATCTACCAGGTGAATAGACAATGTGTCCGCCAATTAAAATACAGGATTCATATTATTTGCTAGCGACTATGACCATGTCATGCAATCTTCTTGAGAAGTGGAAATCGGCCTTTAAAGCCTTTTTACTTTAAAGATGAAAGATGTGCAGTCGAAAAGAAATTAATATAGAATTTTTTAATGTAAGTAAAAGATTCAAAATATCAAGATTATTCTACACAAATAATGTTTTAGACTTTTACACGGTTAGACTTATATTGTCCAAACAACTGTTTATGCGGCGGAATTATAATTTGAGATGCTACTGTTATAATAGGATAAAATTCAAAGTTTGAAGGCGGTAGATTTATAATTGTCGCAAAAATATGTCCATATGTTGTCCCCTAAACAAACCAGTACTGGCTTATTTAACAATTTTGAATATATGGTATGCTAGGCAAATACAGGCAAAAAGATAAATTGCTTTTACCATCCTTCATTGACTGATTGCATATAAAATAGTGACTTCTGTATTCTAATGTTACATAAGAATTACCTTTTTTGATGGGTGGGTGACGATAAATGCAACGTATATTTTTACAATTACCATTTTCCCAAAGTCGACAATCTATCGTCTTTGAAGTATCTGCGTGTCGATATGGACACTCCTATAGGCAATATATAAATAATTGAAAAAAAAGAAAAAATAGATTTTTCATAATATTTCCAGTCAAATCGGCAGTTATTTTAATACCTGGACACATAACATGTGTTTAGTGTGCGCCAATATAATGTATAAATAGATTTTTGACTGAAATACTGTAGGAAAACAGCAATGAAGACAAAGTATCCATCTATTAAAATCACAGCAAGACATTACAATCATCTAGCATATAATAGCGAGATCATGCATGCCCAAATCTCACCTTGGTAAATTTGTACCGCGTTTCTAAATGTTTGGATCATTACGGTTAAGGACAAATGATGACTGTGGAAGAAGGGATTTTGAGCATAAAGCTATGCTCAAAAAATAACCTTTGGCAGTGTTTTATACAGAATCTATCGTAAAAAGTCATATATTATACGAACAATTTTCTTCAGTGTTCGAAATAAGAGTAAATAATCACTTTTGAGAAGCAATTATTGAGCATAGCTTCAGGTTACAAAGCACTTATTTCAAGTATTCTAGCACAGTATTTTTTTTATTTTTTTTTAATAATTCACATTAATTATAATTTATACCTTTCCTTTTTCACAATCTCCTTTCAAGAAGAAAACACAATCTGTTAATGGTTTGTAGTCAGTATGAGTAGAAGATGAAATGGAAGACGATAACTGTCTTATAAGTGGATTTTGAAGTTTCGTAGTAATAATATTTCCACATATCTTCTTCTGGTCCATATCATGTTGAGCTCTACATGCAACATTTTTATCAACAAAATTTACATAAGCAACTTTTTTTGATATATTAACTGCAACCGTGTCCTTAATTGTGCCAAACTTTTTGAATGTGTTAAAAAGAATGGCGGATGTCGTTGTTGGAGATATATTGCTTACAATGACAGCATATGATGTGGCTTGCTTTGATTCAGCCATAAAAACTTCTAATGACTATGGAATATTCGAATATTGAATAGCTTGGAACGGTATTTATCATTCTATAAACAAAACAATAAATAATAAGAGTAGACAAAACATCCTTATCTCCTATTAAAATACGCAGTTTTTAATGAGGGTGGTGATGGAATTCTGACTATTAATAAATATATTTGGTATAAATTTTAAGACAATAGGAAAGTTTAGGGACTGTCTGAAAAATAAAACCTACAGAGGAGAGTAATGAGTCAATGATCTTGCAATGGATAATCCATTACAAGTTCGTTGACCTAACACACTTCTGTACAGATTACTTTGGTTGAATTTTGTAAATTTTAGTTGATTTAATTCTACCAAAAAAGTTGGTTCTAGAGAAAACCTTTGAGGTGGTCCCTTATTTTCTTTCTATATTTCTGGAATTAGTTCTGAAACAAGAATTCAGAATTGACCAACTAAAGATAAATTTACAAACTAGTTTGCGCAGAAGCGAAAAATAAACATTGCATTTACAGAAATTGTCATCACACACCTTTATACATTCAAACTACTTTTAGTAAATGAAATTAAAAAAAGTTACAATGATTGTTTGTTTGTTATTATTTGGTTTTTTTTCAACGTTTCTGGTTTCAACAAAAGTTGAATCCTGTGGAACAGAAAACTGTAGAAAAGTATAAGACACACAAAAATAGTCAGCCGAGTAAACAAAGCTATAATTCAAAACTGAACATCATAATAACTGGAACATGAGGTGATTAAGTTGATTAATCCTTATCAGGTTGGAATGTTTTAGGCTTAAAAGGCTGAACAAATCATCACCAAAGGTTCAAAGATTATTTTTACCTAACATCCGTATTGTTCTATACAATCACTCCAAGTTATTACGGTATGTTGATTTTCCCAAAACAAACCTATATAAATGGTTCTGCCATTCTGTTTCACAAGGACAAAATGATATGTCCCAAAAAATCTGAAATTTTAAAAAATTGGGAACAGTGAGATATTGGGGGTATGTTAGATTTAAAGGATTCTATAAATTTCAAATTCTAGTTAATTCTTTTAAACCTTAAATATTTTTTCACATCTATGCTTCTCTAATTTACTTAGAGTGACTAAAAGAAAGTAGTTGTTCATAGCCTAAACATTATAAATGTGACAGCATTGAAAGTAGCATGCCAAACTGATAGAAAGTTAGCACACGGAAATGATTTACATACCCACATTATTCCTAGTTATGCAAGAGTGCTGTTTCTATATGATATATATACAGTCTGTATGTAGAGCAATTTTGATACCATATACAGGTATGAACACCAAAATAATTTAGCAAAATTGAATATATGTTCTCTTTTTTATGATACTAATTTACATTATCACTACTGTATCAGAAAAAAGCAAGAATCTGTAGCGTTCATCACATACCCAAAACAGGTATGCCAAAAAAAGCGTTAGGTATGGCCCTACCCCCTTAGCTTCTAAACTACTTTGAATTTCATAATAAACATTGGCACAGATAATGTCCTCATCAAGCTTAATAAAAAGATGTTCAAAACTTTATTACACAGTTTATTATCTCTATTATAAAAAAAGTGTGAGTATGAATTTTTATGTTATAGAGAACACGTGTCCTTCACTTATAAGAAAAACAAAATATTGATTGACACATAAATTCTGCGGCATACGCTTTGTATTACTGAATCCGATTGTGCAACAATAATGGGTCTTTGCAGGTTTCATCAAGCATGAAAACTAAAAAACAAAATCATTTGTGCTATAAATGATCGAATGATTCACAATGATTTAATTTGGATGAGAAACCTTCTCAAGGAGAAAGGTCCCTTATCAGAAAATATTATGTATAAATACGGAGACTTGACTGCCCATTTATATATCCGTCATCATGACATCATCATACTAAATTCCAGCCATAATATTAAAATCTTCCTAAAATAGGTCTGTGACGTCATCAAGTGACGTCGGCAGTGAAGTCGCTAGAACAACGTTGAAAACGTCGATCTAGCGTCTTTACTGAGAACTTTGAACAAGCTTTTGCCCACTTGGACGCAATATATAAACTTTTAATTATAGTATCCATATGGGAATTATTGTTA
>JAULBZ010005024.1:0-13914 GCA_032360805.1 Neoturris breviconis | reverse complement strand
CTATGTTTTCAAATATATAAGAGGGATCTAGGCTATATTTGTCCCAGAATGCGTTAGATCTCTCAAAACTGTCATTTGTTTTTGCATTATATTTGCTTCGCGTTTGGCGCAGGGGAGGTTGATCCAAGCGTGAAGCAAGTAGAATAGAAGTCTGGAACCAAATCCTAGCTATGTTTTCAAATATATAAGAGAGATCTAGGATATATTTGTGCCAGAATGCGTTAGATCTCTCAAAACTGTCCTTTATTTTTTAATTATATTTGCTTTACGTTTGGCGCAGGGGAGACTGATCAAAACGTGCAGCAAGTTGAATAGAAGTCTGGAACCTAATCCTAGAAATATTATGAAATATATAAGAGGGATCTAGGCTATATTTGTTCCAGAATGCATTAGATCTTATAAAACTGTCATCTGTTTTTTGTATTATATTTGCGAAGCAAATAAAATGCAATAACAAAAGACACTTGTGAAATATCTAATGCATTATGGGATATGCAAAAGAGAAGTTCGTTTTTGGGGGAGTTAACTTTAAGAGGGGAGTTCGTCTTTGGGGAAGCTAACTTTAAGAAGGGAGTTTGTTTATTTGTATAACTGAAATAGTAAATCATAAATGTAATAATAAGGAATCGTAATCGGCATTTTCAAGGAGGGTTTAAGAGTGGGTGGGTGTATCGAAGCTTCATCGGACCCTAGATTCGATACCACACTGTTTTCTGCATAAGCACTTTTATCTAACGCGTTGGACAGATTTTGTTTATTCTAGGGTAAACAGGCGGTCATTCTGCGTGGTGTGTGGGGTGGGGCGCAAATAAAGTTTGTTACCTTGTTAGATAATGTTGCAGGCTATGTTGAGATGTATATGAAATAGTGAAACAAAATAGTAGTAAATATGAGAGCGTGTTTTTCGGCGTGCAAAAAATAGCGAAAGGAAAGAATGTGCCTCGTGAGAGCGCATTGGGTGAGAGGATGCCACGTGATGTGAAGGGGAGTGAGTGATTGGTAGAGGTGGAATGAGGCTATCCTCATTGTCTGTCTGGGTCGCGACCATGCTTTGTTGGAAACCCTGGGTGTGAATATTTAGCTTTAGGGAAATTTTGTATTTTTGGGTAATTTCCGTGTTTTTTTGTGTTATATGATCTTTAGGAGGTCCCTCCTAAGAGTCAAGTATGACATATCCAGTTTAAGCGGGATTTTCATCTAAAAGTATGGGTGTTCGCTTTTGGTTTACAAGGGAAAATCATTTAGAGTGGGAATTCAATTTGTCGAACATTTGGCGGGAGGAATTGTTTAATTTCTTTGCAAAGAAGTATTTGCAAAACGCATTTTTCTGAAGTACTATACGCATGCGCAAAGTAATACAAATTTAATTTTCTTGGTTTTAGCTACGCAATAAATTTTTTGTAATATAAAAAAGAACTTTTTGTGACGTCACTTATTTTTTGCTTCTATCATCTATTTTGATTGACTAGACAAACAGCGTCGAGTCTACTCGATAAATCATTGATTGATAAATCTCTAGCGACTCCTCGTAGTCATATTCCGGAATTATCTTTTACTTGTGGTGTGTATTGTCTGATGAAATTGGTAATATGTTTCATTATTTGTGTGAAGATTTGTATGGTACCAATTTTATTCACTTTCTTTCACAGAGGCTTAGTGGATAGAATTTTTTTAATTATATTCCGGATTTTTCCGCTTCCTTCCGCGCTACCGTTTTTCTGTATTTCGGAAAGGCAAGAAGTAACGGGGAAACGGGGCTTGAATTTTTCATTTTAAACCTCTGAGGAGGAGAGTAAATTCAGTAAGTTCAGTGTACCAATTGCTTACATTTCTCTCTTATTTCAAACTTTCAAACTATGCCTTTAATGGAAGAATGCAGATGGTTAGACGGAGGTTTTTCTTGTTTATATTTCTTCATCAAGTGAAGAGGTGAAAGTTAAAAGGACCCTTGCCAAGCAAATATATTCTGTCAATTAAGAGTCTGCCTATGACACAGATAAGATCATGTCTCGTAATGATAACGTGTAGTCTGAACAAGCTATGAGGAAGGTTTTTCGGTTTCGGTTTATGCAGCAATTTTTCCTTTGCAAGAAAATCACACCGGTTTTTATATTCATTCTCAGCAAAAAAAGTGGGTTCACAGTTTGCATTTTAACAAATCTCACTCTCACTCAAAAAAAAATTGACTTCTAAATATTAAACCAGGCAATAATACGTCGCATTTATTTACGTCGAATATTGGTAGATAGATCGACGTATAAACAAATTATGTCAATATTATACATTCTAAAAAAACAGCGAAAAATCAAGCAATATTTATACCAATATTACATATCCGACATTATAACGTTGTATTATGATTCGTTGCACCAACCTAGCTATCCGACGTTAATTACGTTGTATTAGTTCGTTGGCTATCATACGCTATAACAAGTTCAAAGTTGTAGCAACATTGTATTATAGTTGGTTGCATCAACGTTATCTATCCGAAGTTACAACAACGTTGAATATTAGTTGTACTAAAGTTGGATACCCAACGTACAGCTTGGTTGTTCCAACGTTACATATACAACGTTCTAACAGCGTTGTATATAGTTTGGTTGTATCAACGTTAGATATCCGACGTTGTAATGTTGTATTATAATTGGTTGACGTCTTTCTGTATATACCCCCTGAACTGTTTTTGAATATTTAAAGTGCTTCACGTTTGGTCTTGCTTCACGTCTGGCTCCCGACAGGAGTGCCTATAATGGATTCTTTGTTTTCAAGAAACAAATTAAAATCGATCGTAAGAAGATATATAATATAAACAATAATTTTAAAGTCGACTCTTTTAGTCACTTTTAATGCAAAATATTTGACTCTGTATAGTTTTTACCGTAAGCATTAATTCAGGATCACGGAAAGAGAAACAACCGACTAAGTCCTATATCACAACTCTCTTGGTATTTTGATCAATATTTGTCCCAACCTTCTCAGTATTTTTATTAAATTTTGTAAGAACCCTAAGGATTAGCAGATGAATAGTGATAAGTGTCAACTCACGTTATGTGACGACAAACACATGGAAGTGGCATAAAAGAATAACACTATTAAAAATAAACATTTTTACAGTTTCCTGAAAATACACATAAAGTTTAAAACCAAGGCGCCATCAATGGAATGTGGTTTTACATGAAGTGTTGCAAAAAATAACTTTGATGTTTATTAATAGAAACGTTTTATCCGTAGTTTTTGAAGCTTTACCTGCTCTATCAAATTGCTTTGTTATCAGCTCCATTGTTAAGGTTGATTTCCACTTGGCGAGAAAGTTGCAAAGAAAGCCAAACGAAGGCATTCCATTGGTAGAAATTTACGTAACACATCGTGTGACCCCCACCTTTCAAAACAAGCAACCAAATAGAAAATAAAAAAATAAATAAAAAGCCCTGCAGCATGAGACATGAATTGCTGATAGATCCTTGTACGTAGACCTTGAAAGGTACTTGTTGATTTCCATCTACAAACTTCATTCATTCAGGTTTCAATGAATGTTTACATCTGACGTGTTACACGAACTTTAACTTTTGCACTCTACATTTAAGCCATATAAGCACGTGATATAGGAACAATGTGTTTTGACGTCATCGTTCCTGACTCGTTAAAAAAGACGTGATTACTGAAAATGATAGTTATTACACTGCACTTACAAGCTGTCAGGATGGTGTTTTCAATTATCATTTTCTTAATTTGCATATTATTTGTTTTCTACAGTTCAAGCGTAAAACACAATGAGGATGTCAAAGTAAAGAATATCGTATATTCATATAATCTACCAAATTTAAGACAAGAGTATGCATCGAAAGAAATCTTCGTTGTCGCGATCGACAGTACGTTAACAATTTTTCTTCATTGAACACTAACGACATAGAAAAATTATTTGACGTACATATCTGAAATATGTTGGGTATCTATCGTGTTTACATAGTGAACCATCTTATCTTATCGGATCTCATCCGCAAATGATTATTCTAAAAACAGATTGGCAGATGATAAATTTAGCTAAAATGAATCTATACCCAGTGGGCAAAACTTGTTCAAAGTCAGCAGTAAAGACGCTAGAACAATGTCGAACGACGTTGTTCTAGCGTTTTTACTGCGGACTTGGAACAGGTTTTGCCAACTGGGTATGTATTTCCCATGAAACTCAGTATAAAACTGAAAGAATCGCAAAATTTACTACTCTTATATAATTTTTTAGAATATTTCAACAAAAATGCCACAATCAATGTGTTATCGTTCAAGTTACCCATGCATTTCTTCACACACTTCCACGTGCTTACTGTTTCTTTGAACCTTCGTATAACACCAGAAAGTAGCATCAAGATTATGTATATCACAGATAGTAAAAGTTATTTACGATTTATGAAGAAACGGCTATTTTTGGTTAAATTAGGACGTCTTGGTACTGATTGGTTAAATTTAGATTTGAAACGGGCATTTTATAAACAACGAATTCATCTGGAGCATCCAAGATTTCTCCGGCGCAGGTGAGTTGTTTCTGATACTAACCCTCGTCAAGATGTATGTGCTTTTCCTGTGCAAAGAAATGTTTGTGGCAAAGAGTCCTGTGATCAAGGCTAAAGTCAATTTTCGCCTGTTTTGAATGAGAAACTTAATCTTTTAATAGTTAAATCGAGTGATCAAGTTCCGGTGTATAATTTTCACAGTCCTTGAACAATCACCTTCATGCAACAATTGTATACCGTGAATGATTGATTAAACGCCCCCGGTCAATTCAGCGCCCATATGGAATAAACATCCCGCCAATTATCATTTATATACGCCCCTGTCATATAAACGCCCCAATAGACGCTCCCCGAAATTGTTAATTTTTTAAATAAACGCCCGCAAAATATATAGATTTTCTAACAAATCTCAACTTACAAATTACGGATCTTGTCAATTCTCAAATACGGGAGCGGGCTTTTAGTCATATATTAGCACTACAATCGCAGAAAGAAATACAATGGAAAATGTGAAATTCGTGTAAAAATACTAAATTTCAACGAATTTCAAATAAATGTTGTTTTACAAAGTTTCCAGGATTTTAGGGAAAATGTTGGAAAATACCAAACTTTTAATCCAATATTCCGCTGGGAAAACGGGTTAGTCACATGACTAAACTTATCAGAATTATTTATTTTGGGAATTTAAGTAACTTCCCCAAGTTTCGTAGCATTAGCATTACTTTAACACAAGTGATATCGATTCCAAGTTTCGTAGCATTAGCATTACTTTAACACAAATGATATCGATTTTTACATAGACTTTCCCAATTGAAAATAAGGGGTTTCAGGTTATGACCCATATCTTTTGATCTACTGGAGGTATGACGGTCAAATTTCGTCAATCATATTATATGTGTCAAATAGATTTATATTAAAACTAGGTAAGTTTCAGCATGCTTTCGTGGTTCAGAAGTTACTATAAAAAATGTGGTAGATGCCCCAGCATATATAGGGTTAAGTCTCCTCGATATCTCTGAGACAAATCTCTAGGGACTTCTCGTGGTTGTCTTTTGCTTTTATGTTTTACTTGTGGCATATATTGCATGTCAAAATTTGCAACTTGTCTCATAATTTTTGACCAAGATTATAGGTCTAAAGAATGCTTTCCACTAGGCGAATAATTCGCTGCGAAAGACAAAAGAAACATTCCATGTAGCTAGAAGTTAATGTCATGTGACGTTAATATATGCCAATGGAATATCTTTGAAATTTAGAAATATATTTGAAAATATAAATTTACCAAAAAAGTTTTGGAATACGATTTGTATCTCCTTCGATTACCAGTTTTTCATTTATTTATAGATCAAAGTTCTTCTTACGAATTGAACTGATGTGTCGAAATGAACAGGAAGCAAAGAAACAACAGGAGTCGTATTTACAAATAACAATGCTGAAACATAAAAAGAAACGTTCGAAGCGTAGTAGTCACGATATATGCTTACCCAATCAGAGCACGTGTTGTCTTCGTACAATGATGATCAACTTTCAAAAAGATTTTGATATCAAGACTATGCTACAATCAGATAGTTATATTATGCACTATTGTCAAGGAGTATGTTTGAGAAAAGATGTTTTAAATGGTGACGCCCCTCGTAAAGCTGTATTAGGTGAACTGGATCCAGGTTGTTGCGTGGCAACTGAATTTGACTCCCTAAATTTGGTATATGTAAAAAATAATCGAATTATTTCAAGATATATTGAAAACTACTCTGCGAAGAAGTGTTCTTGTCGATAAACAATAGGTGAAAGTGCTCTACCAAAGTGAAAGTTATGGATTTAAAGTAGCTACTCTTCAAATAGCAAGGCTTCTGTGAAATAGATCTATATGAAAGAGACAAGAAGCGCTTGGAACGAGTTTGTCTATATGACGTAATTAAAAAGGAAAAAGGGAAACTGTAAATATTTGTACATATTATTTGACCATTCTAACGATTTTACCGAAGAAAATATAGTATTCCCAACCTTGTGCCCACTCTAATTTAACGAAAATATGTCTTCGCCTTTATGGAGTCTGGGGTTTAGTGTGGTTATGAACGTAACCAGTAACTTCAGTTTTCGCGCAACTTAAAGGCGCGAAAATTAAAAGGAGTAATGTATTGACTTGATTATTATATTCAGAGTTAAAAAGGTTACATTTTCTATGAGAAAAGTCATAACACCTTTTTTATTATAACGAAGTACTTTTTCCGCCACTATCCAAATCACCAGATGAGTACGAAGAATTAGTAAATACATAGGATTGAAATTTGTAAACATTTTCTTCCGATTGCTCAGTGTCATGCTTATCTAAGATTTGTTTGGAACCAGGGAGCATTGGTAGCTGCCGATAGGTAGAATCTGTTCCTGGTTTGTCCAATTTACCTACGATGGGCAAAGTTCTATCGTGTTCTCTTCTCTCACTGTTGTTATTACCAGGTGAACATCTGAAATTGTTTTGTTCGAGATTTAAATTGGTTAACCTAGACAAATATTCTTTTAAGTTAATGTGTATTTTTCTAATATTGTTTCCACGGAGATCTAACTCCTGCAACTTATTCAATGTTAAAAAATGTTTGGGTAAGTAATTCAATTTATTATGACTAAGGTTCAATACGGTTAAATTTGATAGGTTGAATATTGGAGTTGGGATATCCCATAATTCATTGTGATTAAGATTAATTGCTGAAATATTTCTCAACAGCTTAATACTTTCAGGTATACTGCGAATGCGATTATAACTTACGTCCAGTTTGACTAGGGATACCAGATTCCCGATCGAGTAAGGAAGAGAATCTAACTCGTTGTAACTTAAATCTAAAATCTCTAATCTTACTAAGGGACATAATTGCACGGGAAAATATTTGAAGTTGTTATGTTGGAGGTAAACTTCTTTTAACTTCATCATGCAGGTCACGTGATGAGGAAGCGTCTTTAAGTAGTTATCGTTTAACTTTAGTACATCTATACTTTTCTTGGAAAATCGTTTCATAAATATTCTTCTCAGCTCTTTCATACTCATGTCCAAAATTACTTGATTATTTTTATTCTTGCGTATTTCAATCTTTAAATGCGAGTTGTAAGAGCATTCGCTCTCATCAAGAGTTCCTCCTTCTGTTCTATACGTTTCTTTTTGTGTCAGTTCAGATACTGCTTGACCCATTTTTAACGTGATTCTATTTTCTTGTATACATCAACATTCTAAAATGGCAATAATAATGGTGTAAATACTTGCTCCAAATACCTCCTTATATGCAGAGGTTAAAGTACTACCGATTATCACTATGGATGAGAGATTTTCAGAATATTTTCAGTTAAATTGGCTGAAAACATTCTGAAAAATCTCTCCTCCACATTGATGTCATTTTAACCTCTGTATATGAACGTTGTACGTCCTTATATGGACTTATGTATCTTCTTTTATGGAACTTTGTTTCTCCTTACATGGACATTGTCTCTCCTTATATGGACTTTGTACTTTCTTATATGGAACTTTGTCTCTCCTTACATTAACCTTTATATTTTTCGGTAAAAAATTATTGCAACGTTATAATCGCGTAACCCAGAAAAACTTTTTAAAGTCAGCAGTAAATACGAACGACGTTGTTCTGGCATCTTTACTAAGGACTTAGATAAGTTTTTACCCACTGGGAAAGAGTTTTTAGCCACTTTTTGCTTTTGTACTTATTCCAAAAGAGAACATCGAGTTTTTTAATCGAAATGATTTCTTAAATAAATTCTCTATAGAATTTTCTAAAACTTATCACGGTGGGCGTGCAATGTTGAACTTTTCCACAAGCTTGATTTCCATTAGGCGGAATACTCAGCGGGAAAACTAAAAGAAGACATTCCATTGGTAGAACTTGACATCATCCAACCAAGTAGTCTTGTGCATGCTGTGATACTTCTTGGATGATTCCAGTTGAATCCAATAACATTATTACATATACTATCATCAAATATGTGAAGGTGGAATTTTACATTTTTCTTCAAGAATTTATTTTTGTAAATTAGATTACACTTATGTGAATCATTTCGAAACGTAACGACCGAAAGAATATCTTTAGATCACAGACACAGGACGCTTATGTTGTTGTAGTAATACACCCCAGCATACACGCGTTGGATCAACGTAAAGTTATTTCAACAGAACTGATCCGATTACGTCGTGTGTGAAGTCACAAGAAAGAGACTAATTATTTCAACCTCGTTTCCAGGGCATTTTATCTCTTCCCCCTCGCCATGCTCATATTATCAGAAAGAGATAAAGTGCCACAGGAACGAGGTTGCCTATTAAATATAATAATCATTGCCTTCTGTAACTTCTGTTCTTCTTTTCTTCCTGTTCTTACCACATATTTTCATACTGATGTCTCATGCGCGATTTATATTTAAAGAAATGCTATGAAACCAACGAGATTTTCATTCAAACTTTGAATCAATAAATCATATATTCACACACAACTAGTATTCTGTTCGACGCTCATAAATAATTGATAATCGCAAATAAAAGTTTTTATACTCATATAATTAGGAGAATAGATTATTTTGAAAATAAGTAGAATAATATTTTTAGTTTTCCTTTATTACCTTCAATTTGTTTTTGTTTTTCTTAACACCACGTGTTGTAAACAAAATTTAGATTAATCAAATTTTATTTTAAGCATGCGCGTAAAATATAACCTGTTCCATAAACTCGACGTTAGCAGGGGAAGATTTACACTATTTATACTTACAATGTTTAAGGACATACTAAGTGCGTAAATACAGGTCATTCTGGAATGTAAGCAAACAAAATAAGATAGCGTTAAACGTCAAGAGAGAAGAAGCCCTGGGAACGAGGTTGAACGAAAGTATGCTTTTGATGAGAGTGAATGTAATTACGATGTTTGGGCTATATTAAAGCATTTAAACTTCATAGTTTGAAAAAGATTAAATTTTAAAAATTCTTCCACTACCACATTTTCCCAATCCTGGGTGATAGGATTGCTTTTAAGTTCTTATAGCCTTCTAGAGGGGGGAGGGGCAAAACTGCCTTCCTCCCCAGTTGAACTTTTTACCCTATTTCCTGAACAACAAATCGAACGACGAACTTCTCCTTTTGTAACTTTTAATATTTTTTTATTAGGAACATTTTGGTGTAATGACAATTGCAAATATTATGGAGAAGGTGTGCGGAGAGCAGAGAAGTGTATAGCATATTTTTGATATCACGTATAATATACTTTGATTTTATTGACTGATTTATTGTTTCAATATTGATCATTTCATGTCATACGAGTTATTATACATAATTATGACATAATTTAGGTAATTTCATAAGAGCTCTCCTCCACAGTTATGAATTTTTGATGTTTCAAATAACGGGAAAATGTACTTTTACAATTATTTTTACAATTATTTGGAATTTTAGGCCATCCGTATATTTGCATACTTATTCAGTATTATCATAAGGACTTAAAATAACTTTTTTTGTTAATTCAATAAAAGTCACATCATTTTTCACTAGCAATGCCCCCCCCCCCCAGGGTTAAAAAAGCCCATATATAATAGGGTTAATGTTGATTTTCATTAGGCGGAAAGCCAAAATGAAATGTCTTCCCTTTGGAAGACCATCCGCGTGAAATTTTCCGGCTAATGGAAATCAACCTTTATTATGGATTTCCTACATAGGTCGTAATGACGTATCTTTCTTTACTTTTATCTAACAAAAAAATGAAAATAACATTTGAGATAGAATAGAGGTGGATTGAAGAATGTCAAAAAGCATCCAATAATTGATTGTAATGGCAATGGTGATAATGGTTATTGCACCAGTCGGTGGTTGCCTTTGAACTTGAATATAAATAAAATTCTAAACAAAAGTGTCAAGAAGGATTGAGTTCGTGGGTCCAACACTTTATTTAACTTTTTCTTCTTCATTCAAGATTCTAGCACTGCGGAAGCTTAATTAAAGCAGGAACCATGTGGATTTAGATCTATCTATCATGGTGGGTTTGGATTTATCTACAAGCAATCACATAAATATTTGAGACAAGGCAAAATTCGAGCAAAAATTCAGAATTTCCAATCAGATAAAAAGCGTTAAATTTTCGGTAGCAAACCTAAAGACACAAAATATCGAATATGTTCGAAGAGCCTGTGTACTAGGCTGCTATGAACAGCAGAATTTGTCGAGGTTGCAAAAAGACCCGAGATCCTAAGCCTTAAGTCATTTTCCGTATTTACGTTTTACTTGTGGCTTGTATTGCTTGTCGAAATTCGTAAAGTGTCTCATAATTTATGCGATCGGTTGTAGATAATCATAGTGGGTTTGGATTTATCTAAATAATCATAGTGGGTTTTGATCTATCTAGATAATCATAGTGGGTTTGGATTCATTTGGATAATTATGGTGGGTTTTGATCTATCTAGATGATCATAGTGGGTTTGGATTTATCTAGATAATCATAGTGGGCTTGGATTTATCTGGATAATCATAGTGGGTTTGGATTTATCTAGATAATCATAGTGGGTGTGGATTTAACTACAAACGTGAGATAAATCATGTTGCAGATATTCTGTTATACTGTGCGAGAAGGAATACAGCCAATTGAACAAAGTATTTCAAATTAAGGGGCAGTGGGAGGGAGGAAAATGGCTAACTATGTCATTATTCGAAACTATTTAATGATTTTAGAACAACTGAGTCAACTGTATATTAGTTTCACTTGCGGCTGAAACAATATCTAAAATTATGCTGCATTTGGTATTTGAACAGGCGAACGATAAAACAGACTTCTGTAAGTGTGATGTGTTTAATAATATAAATACAATATTTTTTCTCAACAAGGATTTTAGCTACTTCCACGAGCGAATCAAGATGCTGGGTATTTGTTTCGCTACTGTTTTTATAGCTGTGGTGTACAGTTATGAACCTATGGAAAGTAAGTTTTAATTCTCTCACAAAATCACCTCAAATTAATACATGCCAAGAAAAAGAAAGAAGAAACCACAATCAACAACACCTACCCATTATTTCTCATGATATATTACATAAGTATTTTCCATAGTATCACAAAGCCGTTGTTTTTATGTCTCTTTTATTATTATTTTTTTTTTGACTAAGAGATATACAACCTCGGGAGACAAAAAATACCCTACCCCTTAACTTCTAAACTACTTTGAATTTCTTAATGAAAATTGGTACAAATAATTTTCTCATCAAACCATTGTCTTTCTATTGTCTTCAAAACAATATAATTCCTTGAAAACAATAGAAAATTGTATTTTGTTGTGTTATTTCGCCCAAATGTAGCGGAAATGATGATAAATGAATGAAGACAATTAATAACAAGATATTGATTGTAAAAATATGCTATTTCATATATAATATGGTTTTTTTTCGACTGCATCGGTCAGAAATGGGCGTGGTCACATGACTAATTTGGACCTCTTATGTATTTTGTATGTTTGATATTTTTAGATCCTAACCTTTTCGAAGGAGACATGATCTTAGATCCAGACCAGTTAAATGAAATTAAAAATGGAAAGATTAATCGAGATGTTCCCATGGCAGCAACAAAAACAAACCTATGGCCAAGAACAATACCTATCGATTATCACGAGTTGAGTACGTAAGAAGCACCTTTATTATTATTTATTGTGTGTGGAAAATCTTCTTTTGAACATATCCTATTTACGACCTTTTTGTAATTTCTCATACCTCTTAAAGTGTTTGGAACTAGTAAAGATTTGGAGATCAATAATTGTCAACATCTGCTCATTAATTATATATTTAGAGTGGCATGGAAACGGTCGACATGCAATTCGTGAAGCGATTAAAGCATTTGAAAAACATACTTGCTTACGTTTCATTGAAAGAACAACGCAGAAGGGTTACCTCAAATTCTACAAGGGTACAGGGTAATGCGTATTTATTTTATAAAGTCGTTTGTAAAACTAGTGATACCATCCTCTTCTCGTGTAAACAGGTGTTAACCCTATAAGACCCGGGGTAAATAGGGTTAAAACAGATGTTTTCTGAGTACTACTTTGAATTCTCTCATGTATATCCATGGGAAACATTCAAAGTTATTATGAGCTTGGACCGGAAGAAATCCACCAGCGCGCCTATCCCAACAAAAGTCCTGCAAATGGCTGCTGCTACTGTATGTGTTCCATTGTATAAATTGTATAAATTCAGCCATTCTAAATGGAATATTTCCTAATGAGCTAAAACTTGCAAATGTTATTCCTGTATTCAAAAATTGAGATTCAACTAACAAAGCCAACTACTGAAGAAAAGTTATTAGCCAATCGCATGAGTTTATATTTCGACAATGTGTTATCTAAATTGCTATGTAGCTTCCGATTGAAACAAAGCACTTAACACACCTTACTAAACTTACTGTTGGCATACTTGCTTAGATTGGTCTGGGGTGATTGGTATGATACTTATGGACCTGTCAAAAGCTTTCGATTGTTTACCTCACGATCTCTTGCTCGCTAAGCTCTCTGCTTATGGTTTTAGCATCAGTAGATTGAGACTTGAGCGCAGTTATCTTACCAATCGAAATCAACGCACAAAGGCAGGCTCTGGCTTTAGCTCATGGCTTGAAACTATATTAGGAGTTCCACAAGGATCAATTCTAGGTCTGTTACTATTTAATATTTTTATAAGCGATTTGCTATCTATCATCGAAAGGACAAATATTTGTAATTGTATTGACGATAATACGATATATTCCTGTTCAAAGATAATCGATGCTGTCATCGAAAATCTAAAATTTGACATGCACGCTATCTTTGACTGGTTTTCAACCAATCAACTTGTAGCAAATCCAGCCAATTCAAATGATGTTCTTAGGATCTAAAACTGAAAATATAGTTATACAATTATGCTATAGTATCCACTGATTCTGTAAAGTTGCTTGGAGTAACGATGATAAAGAACTTTCTTTTGAACCACATATAGGTCAGCTTTGTGCAAGTGCCTTTACCGAATCCAAAAGTACATTGATATTTCCCAAGCAAAATTATTGTATAATGCTGTTATACTATCTACGTTAACTATTGTCTACTAATATGGATGTTCTGGAACAAAAATGCATATGAACTGATTGATAAGGTCCACAAACGTGCTCTAAGAGCACTTCATAATGATAATGAGCTGTCCCTTAATAAACTATTACAACTAGATGGCAGTGATAAAATTTACGTGCTAAACATACGATCACTCTTAACAGCGTTTTATAAGACCTTTCATAGCATAAATCCCTCGTTTATAAGAGAGAATTGTTTCAGGCAAAAGCAGTCCCCCATAGATTCTATGCTTGATAACATTAACCCTATAAGACCCGGGCTTTTGGGGGGTCTAATAACCCGGGGCGGGGGGGGGGGGGGTACA
>JAULBZ010005023.1:0-13918 GCA_032360805.1 Neoturris breviconis | reverse complement strand
TTTTTGGGGGGGGGGTGGTTTGTTTGTATTTTTAGGTACTTTAACGGGAGAAACCTTTGTGAATTGGCCTAAAATCTCGTGAAAAACGCAAAATTTGTCAGTTGCAAAAGTTTATCCACGCGAAATTTTTCAAATCGCTCATTCACGAAAGTTTATCCAGTTCTATTTTTTATTTTTTTCTCGCATTTTATAATCGTTTTTTGTTGCTTGTTTTTTAAGATTTTGTGAGAAATTGGGACGATTTTCTACAGCTAGTTCTCTTTATTTTTACAAAATAATATCTTTAAGCTCTGTAAAGGCGGTGTTTGAAAAAAATTTAGAAATTTTATCAGGAATAATTTTTTTTATTTTAAAAACATTTTTATTTTCCACTAGTCTGGGTACCAAGATGAGTATTTCTCCTTTCCTATTTTTAATAATTCCGCCGACCGCGCGACACATTTTATGACGCCTAATTCATGATATGGAATTTTACCTTAGAACCTAGCCAAGTTTTCAACATAAACTACTTAAAATTACTAAAACCTTTCCGATTCGCGAAAGTTTATCCAAGCAAAATCTCATAAGCGCCGCACCAACAGAAAGAAAACACGAATCTGTTTGGAATGAGGACGTTTCTTTAGGAGTTAAGTTAAGGTTTTATTACGGGATATTTTTTTTGTAATAATTGGGTTCGTGTAATAATTCAAAGTACTTTTCTTTGTTGCTATTTAGCTCGGTGTTCAAAACGTACTCAGGCTATTTTCAACTTGCTTAAGATATATCACACTGAACTTAAACAATATTTCCTTGAACAAGCGACAGTTCCAAAATTGAACAAAAAGAGGGGCGCTTATTCGAGGGAGGTGCTTAATCAAGGGAGGCGCTGTTTGTAAATTTTGGAAAATGTAAAAGATAAGCATTTTTTATCGTTATGACATACAAATTGTTTTTACATAAGAATTCATATATCAAGTTAATGATTGTCATTAGCAATTACTTAATCTGACTTAAGGCGGATCATTAGCTGACCGTAGACTGTTTTGGTCAGTGTTTTATAACTCATTCTTTCGGGTATTTTTAATCTATCATTACTATTTTACAATATGTATTAATTTTATGCTTGTATAATTATATGTGCTTTTCCACTATCTCCATGAATCACAACTTACAACGGGAGATAACATGGAATATCACCATATGCAGGAAACACATTGATAACAGAATTTTGAAGTGTAAAAATATTCGTCATATAAATAAATAAATCTCCACTACACATGCGCAAAAGAAATATTTTGATTGTTGTTACGAAAATAATATTTTGACGAAAATTTGAAATGGATTCTACTTTTCGTCAAGCGAAACACGATTGTCATATTTTCAGCCAATTAAATGATAGAATATAATTACATAAATTTATTAAAGATAATTATATCAGACTTAAGTATGAACAAATCAACATTAATTACTTACTTAATTAATTACTTCAAATTAACATTAATTACTTTTGAGGAACGAAGCAGCAATTATTTTAATCATTATAGACTGATTAAATTGTAATTATCTTACGGGTTTTTTTAAATAATAGAGATATGAGAAATCGTCACAAGTAATAGTCTGGCAAAACCAAACTGCTACGGAACGTCCCTTCTTTATCTTTACGTTCATAGATTTTAAAATTTATCTTTACTTCTTTTCTTTCTCCTACACACTGTGTCTCGTTTTTTTCTTCCTTCTTTTTTCTTAAAAAAAATAAGAGATTCAGTTTGGTTTCCAGACTACACAAATAATAGAGATATGACAAAAATATGATCTCCACTACACTATATTTCGTCGCAAAAGTTTGACGATCGTCTTAAAAATCGCGAAAGTTTGACGATCGTCTTAAAAATCGTCGTTTTTACTTCTCGTGTTATGTGATTCTTTTGCAAAAAAATAATTTCCATGAAAGGAAACCTTGGTGGCAAATCGAGAATGTAAATTCCCACGAAACGTAATTTTGTGGCTAACAATCGAAATTAATTGTAGCAAAATATGCTTTTTTCACTCTTTTTTGGAAAACTTCTGCTCACGAAAATTTGTGATTTTAAAGTAACATAAAACCTCAAATCTCCAACTGAGGATTTGAACGAGAACTGGAGAAAGTCTGCTAAATAGCGTGCCTCCAGTGCCGCGGTTTTATGTGCTCTGCGTGCCTTTACGTTACGCGCCCTGTATACATTTTACAGACTAGAAATCTACCAATCTTGGGACGAGAGTATAGAACCATACTAAGACTTGACTGTTGCAGTTAAATTTTGGTACTGATGACGTCATCACGACATCACGTGATTATAAAAAATATCAAATTTGTTTTTGAAACTTGCCTACAAAGCAATAAGCAAGCAATGTACACTAACAAAAATCTCTAAATAGTGACGTAATAATGAGATTGGCATATACACCATGGAGTGGTGTCGAAAATTAAATTACAAAAAAAATGAGTTAGAACTTAAGAAGCCCTGGGAACGAGGTTGTGAGTTAGAACTTGAGAAGCTTATATACATAGTGTGCACGATCGCATACATCTACGACAAACGGTTGCCAAGATATATGCGGCGTTAAAACACGATTTAGCAGACCCGAACTTGACACAAATAAGATTCAATCGTTTTTATTCGTATTTATTAGGATCTCTAAACTAGTACATGGGTACTGGAAGCATGGAAGAAAGAAAATTAAATTGACGACAAATAAAACTGTGAAGGTGAGTCAACCATCTTGAAAATAATTGGTTGGTCGGTACGAAGAAACCAATCAATTACAAGATCGTCGACTAAATAATCTTCTCAGGAGACAGTGTAATGCAATTCCATACCTCCTTTAGCTTTAAATGATCTGGGGCTTGAAGTTGGAGAAGGATTTGGTGAGACATCTCCATTAAAAGGTTTTTCAAAATCAACTATTATCTTTAAGGAGTCTTCTTGTTTCTCATTCTTTCTAGTTGCACCAGGACTTATTCGTCCTTGGTGACGTTTATCACACGGTGCGAGTAATAATCTATCTTCCATACTATAACTAATAATCACCACACAGGATATGTCCAGCAAGGATGTAATTACCACACAGCATATGTCCAGCAAGGATATTCTCACTTAGTCCTGAATGGGAAATATCCTTCAATATTCTTCTCGCGTTCTATCTTTCCTCCTTTTGTCTAGTTTCTTTATCTAGCTTCTTTGTTGTTTGTTTTGTTTAGTTTGAAGCATGAAGAGATTATTTTGCAATGCAATAATTTGTTATATATTAATTAATTTTCACCGATAATTGTGTAGGGATTAAAACTATCTTCTTACATAGAGTTCCGTTTACTTGTACTTAATTACAACACACAACCAACGTAATTTTTACATACGTCATTAATAACCTAATATCTAAGATAACCTAAACACCAGTGTCATTAACCTTTTGTTTTATCTTGGAGCTTATACTCAGTGGGAAAAAACATGTTTAAAGTCCGCAGTAAAGACGGCAGCGTCGTTTGTTCCAGCGTCTTGCTGATTTTGAACAAGTTTATTACCACTGGGTAAGAATGTCAACACTGAGCTTGGGGTTTCTTATCTCAGTGAGGCGATTTTTTAAAAGAGATTTTAACGTCAGTTGACGGGGAGCCAAAATGGATTAGCTCACATTTTCAAAGATAACAAATGTTTTATTCCAATAAATCACACGTGGGTTAAACAAGCATTACTCTCTGCGATGGATCACACATGGGTTAAACAAGCATTACTCTCTGCGATGGATCACACATGGGTTAAACAAGCATTACTCTCTGCGATGGAAGCGTAAACTCAAGGATCTACTGTTTTTTCTCTAGATAAGAAGTCAATCAAGTTTCAAGATTGTTAACTCAGAGTACCCTCTTTTACAGTTATACTGCACCCCCTCGCTCATGTGTAAAAGCCCACTATACTGATTGTTGTTCATGACGTCTTTAACCCTATTTAGCTACTATGAGCTTCTTAGGGCTTAGGATTCCCTTTCCTATCAACCAATCAAAATTATTTTATTTTCGCAGATAATTCACTCACTTGTTGGAGGATTATTAAACATCTTGTGAAAATACCAGTTTATATTATTTTATATTATTTTATAAATTTTTGCTGATATCAAACTTCCTTTCAAAAGAAAACATAGGTTCAAATATACTGTACTTTATATACCGTACATCAAACAAAGCATAGCTTCGAATATACTGTAATACATTAATCCATTCATTTTAAAGAATTGTGTAGGTTTTTGTCTCTATTCTGAAACATCGATGTATGTAGTTCAAAAAGTCAGGAGTTTTGCTTGAAGATACCTTAAAAACAGTTAGAAAAATCGGGAATCCAGGGTAAACTGAATTCCAAGGGACGAAGAAAATAATCTTAAAAATTGGAGAATTGAAAAAATACCATGTTCGAATGATCGGGACTGTGGTTACAGTTTAATGTTCCTTGAAGACGTTACTACACAACTTCAATTTACCGTGAAAGTCCGAAATTAACCTTCCCCGTGTATAATCTCCCCTCCAAAAATAATCCCACTCCTGGTCTGACACAAATTTACACTCGAATACGAGCCTACCCCCGAATATACATGTAATACACCTGCTAGTGACTAAAGTACCTTCTTCAACACAAAATCCCGGCCATTTATAACTCCTTACCCCCCCCCCCCCCCCCCGTGTAATAATGTAAGCCTTGAGAATATTAATCAACCTTTGGTTACACCTTCAGACGAAATTAGTCAAATTTACACGTCTTCAAAACATTTGACAGGTATAATTTGATTTTTTATACGAAAACAACTTTTCTTATTTTGTCTAAAGAGGTTAACTACCATAGTATAATGTCAATAAACCAACAACATCCTCACTGCAACAATATTAAAAACAAGAATATGGTAATAAACAGTCCAAATATGATAATAAACGATCCATATATGACAATAAACAGTCCAAATATGGTAATAAACGATACAGTCCAAATATGGTAATAAACGATCCATATATGGCAATAAACAGTCCATATAGGGTAAGTCCAAATATGGTAATAAACAGTCCATATAAGAAGATTTCCGGTACAACATTCGATAGTCTTTCACTCCATGGAACTTATTTACACATTATAATAACGCCCTGCAAAATAAACCAATCTAATTCAAGAATGTCGACTTAACACTCTCCGTTGCTGTGTGTAATGGTACTATAGTCACACAACTTTCCAATAAAAGATTTTTACTTAACGTTTTGTTACAGACCTGAGCACTATTGAACGTTTTTTTGATTTTCCAATATGCTTATCATAGCGTTTACTGGTGGTATGAACTTCGGACAAGTAAACATTTCCGTCTGTCAATCAATCAATCAAATACTCTTATTATTAAAACTCAAATAATACATGTGGAGAAGAGCACAAGGCATCAATCTTAAAACGGATTGGTTTGTCCTAAAGTCAAATTCAGTTAATTTTAAGATCAATGTTTTAAGACTCTCCTTCTCAGATGCCATGCAGGACAAACATAACCTTATCATTAGTGTGTCTGGTGTAAGATGATATACAGTTACCCGAGAGATTAAACAAACATGGAACTTTTTTAATTATAAATAAATGAGTGTTGAGTCAATTTGCTGACATCATCACTATTTACAAAGCGACGAAATCTGCTTCTCCTCAAACAGCAATGCTTGATAGCTAGTTTAAAATCCTCAAACAAACCATCGTGTCAGCCATTTATAAGCCAAGTGGTCACGTTTGTTCTATTGGCGTCACGTTTGTTCTATTGACGTAATCTTGAACAAAATGCTAGTCTGGTGGTCTTATGACACAATCACATGGGCACAATATGGACATATGACGTCGCAGCAGGCGTTGATATTCTGGCTCGTACAACTAAGTTTCGTACTTCTTTAATAATAGACGTCGTTCATTGACGTCAAGACGTTAAAAAGACGCCTCTTCGACGTGGATTAGATGCCGCTGCCCATTAGCATCGCTCGTTCTCTCAACGCAATAACACGAGTTGCGTGAGCCTCAAACTTTAACCATGACCAAGTAGTAGCAGTACTCGTGGTTAAAGACTGGTGCTCAGGCTCAGATAACACTGTGTATAACGAAAATTACTAACAACATACGAGCTGATGATGTAATATGGATGGTATGATGTATTATGGGTGGAATGATGTATTATGGGTGGAATGATGTATTATGGGTGGAGAAACGTTCATATTCAGATGTGTTCTTTTTACATCTTATTAATTTGTTAAAATAAGTTACACATAGTTTATAGAACTGTCAATTACAATCTTCGTTTACCTTGTTATTTATCACGTATTTGAAAAACAAAAACTATCACATGCTACTGAAAATTCCGATATTATAGAATAGCTAGAAATCCATTTTTATAAAAAACAACGAGAATATTGTTGTCTGGGCATTTATGAGGATTTGATACGACCACTTGTCAAAACTACCGTTTTCGTGAATTTAGAGTATGGCTAAAAATTTCTAATTTCATTGAAGAAAGAAAATCTGCGCAGACCGTCATAAGAACAACCTTGTAATGATTATAAAATATAACCATATAACGATGTTTTATCCGTACTAATTTACGCGCATACGCAAATAGTTTCCAAAAATAAATCTAGCGTAATTTATTTCCAGGTAGCCGGACAAAAGAAATAAAAAAGTCGTAAATTAAAAGATTTTTTAACGACTCGCGTCAAGTTTTAGATATCTAGCATGTCTTGGAATAGAATTCATGTGTCAACAAAATTTGAAAATGATGAATTCTTTCGTAAAAATGACCACCTGGTTCATAATAGCTTAGGACCACCTGGTTTATACTAGCTTAGTATAGATGACCACCTGGTTCATATACCTTAGTATAGATGACCACCAGATTCATACTTAATATAGATGACCACCTATATATAAGTTAAAGCGATATTGCGATATCGTTAAGTCAAAGTGAAAGGGATGTTGCGATTGCTGAGGAAGTGTGTTCTCTCTCTTCTATTTCTAGTGAACTTTTTCTATTTTATTATTTTTCTGTTTGTTATCTTGCTGTATCTCTTTAGAAAATTACTTACTCTATCCTATTAATAGTATTACAGTGTGAATGACTATACAGCCTACATGGACTACACAGCCTGTAAGAGCTATACAGGTCCGCGCGCGGTAGTCTTTCACGCTGTGCATATCACAGGGAAGATGAAACATGTTCATGTAAGTTATTCTGATTTTCAAATGAATCCCTTCATCTCTCACTTCTTTGCTGTCACGTGACGTTTTTTTCAACGCAAAGCATCAACGTTGATATACTTGCAGCCCACATTAACCGAACCTTATTTATGGGGTAATGTAAACCGGGCTAAATTAACAGCGGCAAATCACTGCGTGCTCTTTTGTGCTTTGCACTCATTTGTCACTATTCCCATTGCGTCACAATTCCCGAATGCCTGCGAAAGACCATTTAATAGTCTACGACTTTGAATAAACAGCGAGTAGCCATTGTGTTTGTACCTAATCAGTTACGTCATCTAATCTATTTATAGATAAACATTTAACGTTATCTTCAAAAAAGGTGAAACATTTTTAAAATTGTGTCCGCAAATTATTTAGAAAAACCTCACTGACGTATCACCCTTAGCAGGAGAATAGTCTTATCACAATCAACAAAAAACATTTCGTATACACTCAGTAATTTATGTCCGTTCTGATAGCATATTTCTTTTCAGTGCATCAACTCAAAACAACGTCAAATTGAACATTCTCTCGTTCGACGATTATGTTTGACGATTACGTGTGGACGTGTGGTTTTGACGGTAATTACTACGTCATGTGTTTGTGCAGTAGACAAACACTTGTTCAAAGTCCGCAGTAAAGACGCTAGAACAACGACGTTTATAGCATATCTCGTCCCATAAGTAATTAATGTTAATGACTTGTTACTATGTGATGTAACTATATCTTCATTGATGTGATTATGTAATTGTGTATTCTATACAATTTTAAAATGACGTAATTACTGTATCCACAAGTAAACTACAACTATTTACGTTAAGACGAAGTGTGGTCGTAGGGGGGGAAAGGTGAAATTTACGCAAAAAATTTCGACAAAAAGGCCTTAAATTTTGAATAACAAGATCGGCATGAAAATTCAAATTTGTTCCGGGAGTCTGGGTACTAGACTTATAGGAAGTTTAACATTTGTCGAGTTCGCAAAGAGTCCTAAAGATTCTAAGTCTTAAATCGTTAGGGACGTCTCGTGATCATTACTTGTGGTGTGTATTGCTTGTCAATATTCGTAATTTGTCTAATAATTTATAACCAAGATTGTAGAGGGTAAGGGTTAGGGCTATTAATAGGTTATTTATTAAAGCAAAAAAATAAAAAGCTGGTAACGAGACTGTTGTGATAATAAACCAATTATATTCGTGCTTGGAAGATAGGATATATTGCATACCTCTTTCTTAGAATGTTCAAATTATTTGTCAAATGATATTTGTTTTGTCATTAAATTTTACTAACAGAGAAGAGTGTTATACCAACGACCTTGCAAAATTATTAGTTCTTCGTTGTGAATAAACCAATCAGTTTCAAGATACACTGGTAGGCACTTCACCTGACGTTTAAACTTCAATATGATCGTAATTTCGAAGAAGGTAGTGCTGTACTGCCATATTTATTCGAATAAATACATTCTCAGAGGATACTGAGGATTTTTTATTGGGTTCGGCGAGTTTGATGATGTAGGTAGGTAGGTAGAGATAATTTTATTATTGCTTTTTAGATCAGGAAATAGTTTAAATTTCCATTTCTTTTAAAACGGTATTCATAAACATTTTACTTAGCATGTTTTACAAAAAACAACAACAACGTAAAAAACATAAATAATTGTTGTCTTTACAGTAAAAACTTTCCAAAAAACTTTCCGGTTTATGAATCATATCGAGCAGGAACAGATGCTAATGAAAGGATGTAGGGGAGGCCAAAGCGTTCCTCCTAAGGATGAGATGGGTAATATTGAAGAAATTAGGATATGAATCATAGCTACTATAAAATTGTGTGCATTTCATTTGTGGCACTAAGCACCGCCTATAAAATTGAAAAAGTAAGTACCAGGGCGTTTATTTGAATATATATGACAAATCAAACTTACTCAAAGCAGATGTATGTGTCTTTTTGATTCTTTTCACGTGTTTTGTTCGTTCGTTTCAAGTTTAATATAACTTTTTAACCTCGTTACCACTATTATTTATTTCATACACTGATAAGATATGTGTTCCATTTTTAGCATAGCATTGCAAAGAATGATAAAAGAGCTGGGAAAGAATTTGTTCGGTTTAGCAAATAAATAGTAAAAATGCAGAGTTTCAACAATCAAGATGGCTAGGAGATACATACACGAATGTTAATACATTCGCCGTGTTCTTAATTGCTGAAAAAGTATTTCATTTATTTATTTGTTTACCGATCAACTTTGTCTTTATCATATTTTATCTTTTTATTGCAATATCCAACAATGATTTAACTTCGCAAACCTCCCCTGGGGTATTACAAATACTTGTTTTAATGTCTATGAAGTACTTGGTTAGACTTGGTTAGACGTTGAGAAATATTGTTAAGCAGAAACTCATCTATTATTTTCTTTCAAGAATTTCACTCATTCTGCAAATTGGGACAGTTTAGAATGCGTTTTTTCATAATAATGGCCCTCACAAAACATTGATAAATAAGTGAAAAATAAATTGCTATTCTTAGAAGTACATCCGGCTAAAATTCTTACTGGAGTATGTTTTAACTATCGTTGGTTACAAATAACTTTAAGCTAAAGCTATATGAAAATGTTTCATTGTAAAAGCGAACCTCCACTAGCCGAATTCGTTCGCGCGACACATTGGTTTAAAGTGACGTCACAATCGTTGACTCAGGACTGCTCTTTCATACAAACTCGTTCCTAGGACGGTTTTACGAAATATCAAAAATGCTGGAAATCCTGTGAACGAGGTTGCTCTGTACATAGGAATTATAAGGTAATTAAAAATTAAAAAAAGTCTCAGATATGTCTAGACTGTCTAACCACGTAATCTCAAGCACTATTAAAAGAATCCTGTGTACAAGGTTGTTTATCTTAAATATAACCTCGAGCACTATTAAAAGAATCATGCGTATTAGGTCGCTCATTTTAAATAAGAATAGATAATTGCGAAACAAAATTTGTAGAAACAACTGAGAAACAAAATTTGTAGGAACAACTGAGAAACAAAATTTGTAGGAACAACTGAGAAACAAAATTTGTAGGAATAACTGTGAAACAAAATTTGTAGGAACAACTGAGAAACAAAATTTGTAGGAACAACTGAGAAACAAAATTTGTAGGAACAACTGTGAAACAAAATTTGTAGGAACAACTGTGAAACAAAATTTGTAGGAACAACTGAAAAAAAAAAAAATTTGTAGGAGCAACATTTACAGAGAGTGTTGAGTCAACAATCTTGCAATGAATTGGTTTCTTTGAATTGACCAACGAACCAATCATATTCTTTAGAAGTGTACGATCCGTTACGCGTAGATTATTTTATAAATATCTCTTGATCGTTGACATCCTTCTGCGCTCTCCCAAAATTAAAAATTATTTTGAGATTTTTATGTTCAGGGCAGCATATTATTCCGGAGATAAGATTTTATTCATATATATTGGGGACTAGGGACTATAGAAAACGTTATATTTGTCTCTCTGAAACTATTGAAACTATTTTTACAAGTTCCGTACCCAGATCATTCTGACATTCAGAAAAAATCAAATTTTTAAAAATGCGCTAGTAAAAAAGCGCTGGTCTTTTATCAAAGTGGAGGAGTAAATCTTTATTTATCAAAGTGGAGGAGTGAATCTTTATTTATCAAAGTGGAGGAGTGAATCTTTAGAGGATTGTTATTTATGATAATTTGTTGCTATTGGTGATAGATCAAACGTTTTTGAGAATTGTTTTGAATATTTATCAACTGTACAGTCAAATGATTTCTACAAACGTGGTTCAAAGCGTGTCACACTTGTAGGATGGTTTAAAGTGTGACTCACTGGTAGGGTGGTCTAAAGCGTGACGCACTGATAGGGTGGGCATCAATATTTGAAAGTAAAATTCCAGTATTCTCCGGTAATTCTTAAATTTTTTAAAAAAGTTTTAATTTCTATAAAAACCGTTGGAAGAAAATGGACGCCAATTTAAAGAGTTTTTTATCCAAAATGTTAAGAAACACAGCAAGGAATGAGAAATTCTGATTTTCTTTTTCTAAAGCAGAGACTTTATTCCAAAATGTACGAAACTAATCACAGTAAGATTCCAGTATATTCAGTATCGCTGGCCACCCTGCTGTTTAGTACAAACCGTACATTCAAATTACACTTCAAGCAAATAACGAAACGTTTGAAGGTTGTATTAATAAATAAGTAAAAAATAACTTTCCCATTTGCTATTCATCGCTTTCCATAGAAGTAAATTCATGATATGGAAAATCCTCAATCGATTCATCAATATTAAATTTATTGCAACCACTGTGTGTGTATATAGAATCATGATATAATACAGTGCTGAGTTAAAAGTGTTTCAGAAAGTCAACAAGCTGTTCAATCAAAATGCCTTACAGAATTATTGAAGAAGTGGTAAGTCCGCAAAGAAGAAGTGCTAAGAAGAAAACTCAACAGCCTGTCCGATATTATGTCAAGAAGAGACGAAGATCTCCGCATCGTGAATATGTGCCAGATTATGGAAAGCATGTCAGTGATGTGTTTATATTGAACGATGACAAAGTCCAGTACATGGTTGACAGAACAAATAGAAAATATGCAGATTATGATCATAGAGCGCACGTCGTTTTAAAAAAGAAGAACAGAAGTCATTCGTCATATAGAAATGGAAGAGAGTATGTTCTACAAGATTCTGGAGATAATAATTACGCTTATGAAGATAATCAGGTTATTTATGATGTAGATAAGGCATTTTATGGTGGAGGTAATCTGGTATTTCATGATAGAGATAACACCGAATCTTATTATAAACATACAAAAGAGAATCGCTATAGAAGCTTGCCGATACCTGCTGACCATAGAAGAGATGAAAGGAAAAGACAATTCCTGAATCTTCCTGCAATACCAATGGATACATCTGAACAAAAAGAGAAGGTCGTTAAAATTTACACAGCTGATAAATTTCCATCAGATGATGGTCAAATAACTGTGATTGGTCAACATCCAATACCTAGAGCAAGTGTGGTTGGTCAACATCCAATACCTAGAGCAACTGTGGTTGGTCAACATCCAATACCTAGAGCAAGTGATGATCGTTTCAGAGAGACATACCACGAAGAAACTGTAACAAGAAGTTCCAATGTTCTACCTCCTGAGACTTTCTCTGGTATGAAACATTCTAATATGAATGATACTCCTCAAGATGTGATTGGTCACCAGGACACAGATAGTTTTCCGGACATGATTGCTTCCTATGGTATCAATAGATCTCCAGATATGAGTGGTTCTCATGGCATAGATAATAGGTTGAGTGCAAGTTCAAATAATGTGCATGAAACTACAAGGACATCCTACTCAAAGAGCTCCACAGATCATAGCAACAAGCCTATCGTTTCCACAGATCATAGCAACAAGCCTATCGTTTCTGAAAAGAATTCAACTCAACCAGTTGGTGTAAGTACACCTGGTGATAATAGCTTTCAATCAGATTTAGATGCATCCATCGAAAGCAAATCAGACTCTGCAAGTTCTTCACCTCATGATCACATTACTGGTCCTATTAAGGATGCGTACGCCCTTCCAATATTTGTCAGTGAAAATGACAATATGACAGAAGGTAGAGACGTGAAGCCTGTACCAGTTACCATGGAAACACGCACAAGTATAAAACAATGGATGAAAGAAAATAGAAATGATGGCGAAGATAAAAGTACTCGTGAATTGTTGGATGAGTTATTAGAGGACGATAGAACGTCAGAGAAAAGTTTGACAAGTATATCGAAATCATCAATGAAGAAAAGTCCTATTTTGCATGAACCAATAATGAGAAGGGATAGTTCTGCTACAGTTCAAAGAGATGAGACCGATGCATGGGAAAAAAAAGATCCAGAATTAGCAGAATATTTGGAAAAATTTCGTCCTTCAATAAAAGATTGGATGGCTGACGCAAAAAATGTCCGACGTCGACAATCAACTATGCCAGAGACTACATATGAGATGAAACTAAATAACAATGTTGATGCTGAAAAGGTTGAAGGCGGAGATATTGCACAGGATGACTTCAGTGGAAGCTCTATTACTGTGGATACTGCCGGCACAAATAGAAAGCCAAGAGGTCGTATCGTGTCCTTTCAAGACGATGTGTTTTTTCCAGAGAATAATAATGACACGGAGAAAGAAACAAACGATAGTAAGTACTAAGAGTTTAACGAATCTGATTGGTTTATTCGGAGGAAAAAGCCAATCAATTACAAGTTCGTTGACATCTACTTCTTCCTTGCTTATGTAAGTTACTACAATTAAATTCACTTGTATGCAGCCAGATTTCCTGTACTTTTGGTTGCTTCTTTGAAATGATAATTTAGGCAATTTTGAAAAATGTTATTACTTTTCTAATAAGGTATGACCACTTGTATGTTTGTGTGTGAGGTGGTTTCGGAACGCCTAAAGGTAGCTACAAGCAATCACATAAATATTTCAGACAAGGTAAAATTCAAGCAAAAATTCCGAATTTCCAATTAGATAAAAAGCCATAAATTTTCGTTAGCAAACCTAAAGACACAAAAAATCGAATATGTTCCAAGAGCCTAGGTACTAGGCTGCTATGAACAGCAGAATTTGTCGAGTTTGCAAAAAGACCCAAGATCCTAAGCCCTAAGTCTTAAGT
>JAULBZ010005022.1:0-13919 GCA_032360805.1 Neoturris breviconis | reverse complement strand
CAATGGATTAGTCTCTTCGATACAAAGAAACCAATCCATTGCAAGATCATTGACTCAGTACTCTTCTCTGTAGATTTAATTTGAAAGGATCCCTGAAAAAAATTAAATTTGACTAAATTCAACAAGAATCAAACTAAACAGAAGGGTGATCTGTCAATGATCTTGTAATGGATTGGTTTATTCAATACAAAGAAACCAATCCATTACAAGATCGTTGACTCAGTACTCTCTTCTCTGTAAATTTATTTTTTAGACGATTCCTAAATATCCCGAGATGGAGATAAGCGATAATAGTATAAGGGTTGATATCCACTAGGCGAAAAATTCGCTGCAAAAGCCAAAATAAGATATTCCATTGGTAGAAATTGAGGTTACATGATTGTGACGTCAATTTCTACCAATGGAATATCTTTTATTGGCTTTGGCAGCGAATTTTTATTCTAGATACTATTACGGTTATTTCTAGCAACAGGACAATTGAAAATTTTCTTTGAAATATAAAAACATTAAACAAATTACATAACTTCTCTGTCCCACATATCCCAGTCAGCAAAAAACCTGTTCAAAGTCCAGCAAAATAACGTTAGAACAACGTTCAAAGAACAGGTTTTTGCCGGTTGGGATTCCACCTCAATTACATGGGACAAATACTTTTGCACTGCTCGAAATAAGAATATCAGGGGTTAAAATAACTGCCGTGGAGCAGAGATTTTTAAGAGTATTTTCGGCCAAATTGACTGAAAATATTCTGGAAATTCTCTCCTTCACAGTGATTATCAGTAGCTATTTTAATCCCTGAATAATCACTGAGTGGAGAAAAGTTCGAGAATAGATTCAAACTACAAAGCTTGACATATATTCTCAAAAATTCTTCACAGTGATTCTTTGCTGTTGTTTCGATCACTACCCTGTCAACACTGTGCATTCATTATCATAGCGACAATCAATTAATTACAGAACTACCCTTTTTAATATACACTTAAAAGAAAACAAAAGGAATATAAACATTTCAAAGAAATATATAAAAAAATTCTTAGTGTAGCAAAGCAATTCTTTTCCATTTAGGAAGAATAAAAGCGCTCAAAATAAGAGCAAATAATACCTATAGAAGAGTATTTTTGAGCACAGCTTCAAGATACAAAGCCTTAGACATCACCTGTGGAGGAGTGTTTTTGAGTATAGGTCTTCAGCTTGGTTGAAAACTATACTCAAAAACACTCCTTCACAGGTAATGTCTGGAAGTATATTCAGTAATTATTTCTTCTTAATCCGACCACTGCAAAGTAAAGGTTACTTTCCGCGCACGTCATGTGATGTCAATTTCTACCAATAGAATGTCTTCTTTTGGCTTCACACGGAATTTTCTGCCTAATTGAATTCAACCTTAACTGTAACAAACATTTTAATTGTCTTAAATAGAGACTTAATTTAAGTAACCACAACATTAGTCTAGTTTTAGAAATTATTTCCAGTACAGAAATAAGAGCAATTAATCACTATGGAAGAGTAGTTTTTGGCCATAAACCCAGGAGCCTGAAGCCATGCCAAAAATTACACCTTCACGGTGATTATTTGCTCTTATTTCGACCACTGCAGTACAATGAGTAATTTTGCGGAACATAAAATAATGGATTAACTTAATGAATCACTAGAGAACAAAATGGTCGTTTAAAATATATTGCAATGACGAGAGTTTACTATCAATTGCAACAGATGATAAGATTTCTTCAAGAAATAAAACCAATCAATTGACAGATCATGAACTTCGTATTCTTCCTCACAGATACCTTCTTTTAGAATAGGTTTTCATTCTGAAATATACTTTCAAGAAGCAAGGAGTATAAAACACCTCCAAGAATATAATTGGGAGCAAAAGATACCTAAATTTAAAATAGTTCCAAGAAATATTCTTAGGGAGACAGGAGCAGATTAGAGAAAGTATATTCAATTTTTTTCTTCCAGTGATCACGCCTGATAAGCCGGTG
Source organism: Neoturris breviconis (assembly GCA_032360805.1). Classification (NCBI taxonomy): domain Eukaryota; kingdom Metazoa; phylum Cnidaria; class Hydrozoa; order Anthoathecata; family Pandeidae; genus Neoturris; species Neoturris breviconis. The sequence goes on along the minus strand of JAULBZ010005022.1, from coordinate 11,934 downwards.
GAGCATCTGGAGGCATTTCCTGCATAATCGTATTGAGGTCACTATTACTATTACTAATCAACTGTAACTGCATATCACTGCCATGATGGCGGCGACGTTCATGTCTCTCACATGTGATCTGCAATAAACATAACGTAGTTGCTATAATGGCAGCTACACCAGAAGCGATAATCAAATAAAATGCTACATCAAATGTAGTTTTTACATGTCCAGTACCAAACAACGGTATTTTACCAACATCAACTGTAATCCAGTAACATAATCCCATCAGAGAAACAGAAATTAAAACTAAAATGATATGAATTAAGAACTTTTAGTAACATAAATAAACACACTCAATAAATCATTTTTTTATATATCATATCAAGCCTAGTAATAACTACCGCACACCATCTGTGGAGGAACATATTTTGAATATAGTTTTTAGCTGTAAAGTTCAAAATTCAATAACACTCTTCCATAGGTAATGTCCGACAGTTGTTTTCAGGTTTGCATATACAGTACAGAGTACAGGTTTATGAGAGATTAGCATAAAATTGAGTCTTGCAAGATATATTTAGTTCAAATGTAAATTTTAAAACATTCAAACACAAGTAAATATCAACATACTTTCTTTATTAAAGAACTCTTATTTCCTAAAAATTGCTATGAGAATTTTTAATCAAAGGTACGGTATTGAAAGTAGCCACCAAATCAACTGAAAGTTAAACCTAAGCACATAAATATGATTTGAATACACAAATTATACGTCAGTGTTTGAAATATGTCTTTATTAAGATGGTAAAGTTTCAGTTCAAATAAACATTAGTTGTTCTACGGGCAGTGAAGAAATTATTATTTTTAACTTACCAGAAAGAATGTGACCAACAGCATTTTTACGAATACATTTTAATGCATATCTATTTGTTCCACAAACGTCCATTGCAAATTGAAACATACTGCTAATAACACCAATTAAGGAAAGTGCTGCGCACACACGCAGTTTCGTAATAATATCCTCACTCATACACGAATCTATAAACAAAAGTATTTCTCCACAGTAATCTACTTGAAAATTTGTTTTGTTTTAGATTTAGTGGTGGAAAATTAACTTCTATGTGAAAGAGTGATGTTTACACAAATATTCTGACTAAAAGTTGAATTATATAACAGTGTCCAGCCTATTCGATATATCAACCTATACACAATCATCATATTCTCAGACTACGTCGCATGTGCAATGATGTTCAAACAGAAGATACTGTTATTGTTAGGGACCATCTCAAAACTTAGCTCCAAAACCAACTTTTTTGTTAGGGTTAAATCAATTAAAATTGACAAATTCAACAAAAATAAATCTGTGCAGAAGTGTCTTAGGTCAATGAGCTTGCAATGGATTGGTTTCTTCGGTACAAAGAAACCAATCCATTGCAAGATCATTGACTCAGTACTCTCCTCTATAGATTTTATTTCTGAGACGGTCCCTTAGGACTATGAAATATTATGCAACGATCATCCCTTCCTGAAATCTTGCACGACTGATTACGCGACTTTAACATACTAAGACAAAACTAATCCTATAGCAAACAAAAATTCATATAAATGTATTGACCACTAGCAATATTAATGTATCCGATTACACCTTTCTAGATTAGCATGGATTAACTCCGCATTAAAATTTGGAATCAAATTTCACTTATCAAGTCTAGCAATGTACCCTCTTCTTTTATTCCATGAGTTTGTTGTCTGTCTCAACATTTCCGCTTGTTGAGTTTCTATATACCAACACAGTATAAGAGACTACCGAATACGGACTTTGTATTGCCATGTATTGATACGGAGTTGTGCCGAGTCCGTACTCAGTAGTCTTTCACACTGTGCAGTTTAAACGACTGATCTCAACCTCTCTCTAGACGTAAACGACAGGAGATGTCCTGGGGACGAGGTTGCACCAATCTCAAAATCACTAAAAAAGATATATATATATCTGGTTTATTAATATTTAAGTTTGATATAAAATTAGAAACATAGAACATTCTTTCAGCAAAGCTGTAGTAGTTGAAACTTGTTGCAACAAGTGCATCCATTGTCTCGTCTTCATTATTGGCAAATAGGTCTATTGATTAGGTTCTTCGAAGCAAACAGAAAAAAGAATCAAATGAAAGATTGCTGCTTCAGTACTTTTCTCCGCAGCATATACATTTTTAAATAATAACATGTCTACCACAATTTAGGATACATTTGCAGAAGATCTCACACATGTTCAGTTCACTCCTGAGACTGACATTTATTTAATCTACCTGTTTTTAACCCTACTGGGCTTTTTAGGACTCTGGAGAATCTGGGTAGGGCATATTGTGTTCCCCCTCCATAACTTTTGATAGAACCATGCTGTAGTGTTTCCAGGAAGTTGGATCAACCCATAATAAACATTTTTGCATAATTATTTTAGTGATGACGTCATTTCTTATGATGACGTCATCAAGGAAAATCAGGTGGGTAAAAAAAGATTTTTTAGGTAATTTTTTTTTTGGTCGCCATAATTGGTCAGAATGTTTTTCAAGCAAAAATAATAAGATAAAAAATTTTCTTTCCAAAAATATTTTTTTATCCCCTGTCAAAAAATTGTTTACTAAGGCAAAATTATCCCTAGTTATCAAGTATTTATTTTTTTTCAAAATGATCCTAGATAAATTATAGAAAAAGTCCCAAAATCTCTAGTCATATAAGCCATTCATTCGAAAGTTATGAAAATAACGAATAGTCTAATCAAATACAAGCTCTTTGATATCACTACAAACACACGACTTCAGATCAATACCACGTCGCCACGTCGTATTCACGCTGTTTCGATGTTGACACGACGACGTGTGGTCACTTACCAAGTTTAACTACTCAGCGTGCAAATTTGTTCGTTCGACGACGTTGTTCTGGCGTTCTTTACGGCGAACAATTTTTTGTCTGCCAGGTACATATTGTATTTCACCACTTATAAGCTCTTTGTGTTTATTTATGTTCGTAAGGCCTTACAACAATAAAAAAATGAAAAAAGGCACGTGACAATAGATTTCTAGCTGCCAATATCTCAAGGGTTTAACACTTGATTATTTTGGTGCCAAAAAAAATACCTGAGATTGTATGGCATGACGTGAATAATGTCAAAGCGAATTAACCTAAAAATCTAGAGAAACCAGAAAAGGTTTGCGACAATAACGTAATCATCTTGAAATCATCTGAAAAACAATATTCGGGTCATTAATCGCGCTCATATGACCAAACAAATTAATTTTACAAGGTTTCAACGAGCAACAAGTGGCAGGTGCAGATCCCCCATAAAAGGTTACTCGAAATGAGAACCTCAGAAGAAAGCTGTGGCATTGACACAGTCTTAAAATTATTTTTTACTTCGTTAAATCACCTGTGGGGGAGTTTTTGAATATTAGCTGAAAACTATACTCATAAAACACTCCCTCACAGGTGATGTCCGGCAGTTATATATCCCCACGCTTGCATATTATCTTGTTGCTATAGTTACGTATACTCATAGACAAAAGAATTTGGCCTGAAGACCGCAACAACGTTTTTAATACAAATCTCTCGAGTAGCAAAAACCTGTTCAAAGTCCGCAGTATAGACGCTAGAACAACGTTCACAACGATGTTCTAGCACACTTAGTCTGCATGATCAAAATTAATATATGCAACCATATTTTACATGTGTTGAGGTAAAGCCCTTTTCTGCACAGTCATCTCTATATTTCTTCAAAAAGCACTCAACGTCTAATCACCGTTGAAAATACTTTGTTTTAACGTCTAGACGTCAAAACGACGTCTTTTCGACTTTAATTAGACGTCAAGTATCCACTGTGTTATTTGTTTAAAACGGATTAAGAATTAGTTGAAATGTAGACAAACGGATATGTGAACACCTTTAATTGTTATCTAGTTTGAGGATTATCTTTACACACCAGATAAAAATAAAACTGACTGTTTTATTATCAGCGAATTTTGATCGATATGTCTGATAATAAGAAACAATCAATCGGATCGTAGATCGATATTCCATTTCGTTTTCTCTCGTTTCTTTAATCCCATTTGAATCCCATGTTGGATTGTCACTGTTATAAAGTATATATGTCTTATTTTGAAAGAAAACGTGACTGACTACACAACAGCGGATCATCCCAGTGGGTTAAAAGTTGTTTAAAGTCTGCTATAAAGACGACGGAACAACGTTTTACAGCTGACTTTGAACAATTATTTGATCACTGGGATAACTATGCGACTTGAGGTGACTTGATGTACTTGCTGGATAATTCAGTGCTCAAAATAAGTGTAATAATCACTGTGGAAGGGAGATTTCTGAGCATAGATTCAGGCTTTGTAGCCTGAAGCGACGTTTAAATATCTCTTATTCACACAACCTCGTTCCCAGGGCTTCTTCTGTCTTGACGTTTAACGCTATGGGAACTGGGAACGAGGTTGTTATCCACAGTAATGATTTGCTCTAATATCGACCAATGTTCATGTACAAAAACTTTCCAAAAAGTTAGGAATATTTCTCTTTATTTTTTTATACTGGCTTACAATATTACAGAGACCAATCAATTGCTGCCAAATATGAGTTGCTTGACCATGACAGCAAGTAGGCACACGACGACGGATCAACGTCGAAATAACGTATCATCCATATCATCGTTTTGACGCCGCGCCTGCATAATAATGATAACATGCGCGTTTTATCAATAATAACCTACTTATCTGTCCAACCTACTTGTCCTAAAAATCTCAAGCAACCTTGGTAACTTGAGGATGCTTAACGAGTTTACCATGTGGTTATTTTCTTATTTGCTTAAAGAATTCAATTCATTTATGAAAATATTTATAGAGAATATTATTGAGTAGCTAGATGAGCTTGTTATTGACTTGCTTCTTTCTACCGAACAAGCAATCATTTGCAAATTCATTGCCATTACACTCTTCTGCACAGTTCTATTTCAATAAATTGAATCGAATTTCGTTTCTTTAGCTTCTAATATCAAAACATGTGTTTGTTGCACATTATTTAATACTGGCTTGTTGTGGTGATTATTTCGGGTTCTTCTAAAGGTGAAACATTTGCTGCGAATGCCAAAAGAAGATATTTCATTGGTAACTAGAATTGACGCCACAATCCTACCAATAAAATGTATTCTTTTAGCTTACGCACGCAGTTTTTCACCTCGTGTGAGAATGAACATTTATTTAGCCAACAACGTGCTGTATATCATTCGCTTATCCAAGTAAACCAGTGAGTGTTCAAAGTCCGTAATAAAGATGCTAGAACAACGTTTTCAACGTTGTTTTTGCTTCTTTGCCGCGGACTTTGAACAAGTTTTTGCCCACTGGTAAGACACACGACGTCTGCTATAAACAAACTTTTCAATGAGATTATAATAGTTCGACTTATGATTCATATATTTACCCATTACGAGGATATTACTATTATTATTATATAAAACTTCTAAACTTTTATAAAAACACATTCTTTTATATATATCACAACTAATAAACAGTATGCCTTCTTTTATTTTGTTTACACGTTTTCCTTAGATTTTCCTTCTTTCTTCTCATATTCATAAAAAACTATTTTGATATGTTTTGGTTGTTCTTTTTAAACAAAAAATGTGACTCCTATGATTCCAATAAACACTTCCATAACTTTTTATTATGTATTAATTCTCCAAGACCTTATTTTCATCTCAATAAAAATATCTCTCTACTGAAAGCGATTATAAAAACAACAAATTTATATGGAACGGTTTTTACATACGCATTTCAAAAATATAATTTACAGAGCTTCGTATCGCTGATAAAACCAATCCATTGCAAGCTTGGAGGCTTAACAAGAACCATATGCTTTGCCAAAAATAACTTTATTTCCGCAAAATGTACCGCCAGAATGTTTGCAATATCCTCTTCCCCAGAGCTTCTTCTGACTCAGATGTCAAAAGAGGAGAATCTCTGGGAACGAGTTTGGTTTTGCAGTTATTATAAATCGTGTGCCAAAATTTAGATCTATATACCAGTGGACAAAAACCTGTTCAAGGTCAGCAGTAAAAGCGCAAGAAACATTGTTATAGCGTCTTTACTGCAGACTTTGAACAAGATTTTGCCCAATGGGGATTGTGAATTAAGGTACAATGCAAATATCACTGCCGTCAGAATTCAGGGATTCAGGGATTCCTCTCTTTTTCCTAGCCGGTGAAATCCTGTTCAAAGTCTGTAAACGTTATTCTGACGTTATTTCGCTGACTTGAATAGGTCTTTGCCGGCTGGGTTATGTCTATATTTGACATAAATAGCTGTTGGGTTGAGGGAACCATTAGATATGGATACTGTCAAACCGAAAAGGTAAGAGTTTATATTTTATTTTTGTTATTATCTCAAATAGAGTGCAAACAAAATTGAATAAATGATAAATAAACATCGTTTATAAATCAATACAACCTCGGAATTTTAAGCCTAAAAGGGCCACAAAAATAAAACTCTCCAGTTACAAATGTATATATATGTTATCAAAACTCTCCAAATTGATGGTTTCTATGATGTTGCTAGGGAAATTTCCTACAAGGATTAGAAATCATAATGTAAAAATTGGCATAAATGCTACTAAATTTCCGATAATTTTGTGCAACAGTTGTGCGCTTGTCGCAGAGATAGAAAAAAATATATCTCTGCAACACTTGTTGCACGACAAGATTTTTGTTGTGCGACAAAACACCGGTTTCCAATACTTCAAACAACAGTCGCACAACTTTTGCTCAACAAAATTTGTTTGTTGGAAACCAAGCTTAAAGTGGAGAACTATGTGCCGAGCACAAAGATTTTTGAATAACTTGATTAAACCGTAAAGTGTTATTACTTTAGAGCTATTACTTTATTGGTTGCTGTGAGCAAATTTATATAAAAAATCCTTACACTCAGAACATAGATAAATTATGATTTCAAATTTTCGTCCCATAATCTCTATTCGAACTTACATAGCAGCGCCATAGCAACCATCAAGTTTAGGGATTTGGTTACATATATATATTTCTATTTCTTTTATCAAATGCTTTTTTAATAAACCCAATACCATCTTGTCAGTGGTTTATTTGGTAAATCTTTAGTAGTCTACGATCTTAACAATTTCTACACGTACTTCAGAAGTCACAAATAAAAATAAAGATGTTAAAACGTATTGCATTTGAAAATATCAATGCATTATGGGAACAAGACTTGGATTAATTGAAATCAAAATCAGTGACAATACGACTTTAATAAACAAATTGACAGTTAATATGGTAACTATGTAAATAGAAACCAGGTCATAGTAACACGCAGCTGCAAATAACAAACAAGGATCGATTAATAAGAATAATTTCTTTGCTCAAAAACAATGTCAATATTTATTTGAAATATAGACACACCATATATGGACATCTTAAAACTCAATTAGTTCCCAGGACAAGATTTATAATATGTCCATAATGACTTGATAGTTCCGTCATGTTAATTAATTGAGGTGGTTCTGAATTAAAGCAACATTACTGTGTTTAAAAGTGTATATGGAGAGTTATGAAGTACACGGTTTCTATTATAAGGATCACCTTTCTGGTTAAGAGGGGGCGCTCTTATGATCCAGAGGTTCCCAGTTCAACATCACTGCCTGCTTGTTCCATTGTATAGTAGTTCCGGCCATGTTTCAGGGTCAATAGGGTAGTTTAAGGGTTGTATCAACCGTCATGTGGAAGATAAGATCTGGAGAAGATAAAAAAGTACCCTTTCTCCTAGTAGTTGCCTCGGCCTTGAAAGAGCGGAATTATCAAAAAACTCAATCTCAGGCTCATCATATACAGGTTTTGTAGTAATGTTGTTTTAAAAGATGGTTTTTAGTGCTGATGTTGCTTAAATTGCTGCTAAGCATAGAAACACAGATTTTGATAACAGACATGACAGGCCAGGTAATCTTTACATATTGTGAGTTTGTACGGCTTGGTATGAAGTGGACCCATAAAAGTGGAACCCATAGAAGCGGGATCACAGATATGAAAGTGGAACCCTAAAAATAAAAGTCGGACACAAAAAAAACAAAAATGAATTCGATTCGAATTGAATATGAATCGTTCTGTCGTCCAGTGGGCAAAATCTTGTTCAAAGTCAGCAGTAAATTTGCTAGAGCAACTTCGAAGACGTCTTTCTTGCATCTTATTTGCGGACTTTGAACAAGTTTTTGCCCACTTTGCTGTGTACGTCATACTATTTTTCATGTTTTATTGCTGCTCAGACTTATATTTGTTGTTATACATAAAACATCTCTATACTTTAGGTAATAGCCGCACGTAAGTGTTCTAACTAGCATACTGATTCAAATTAACGCCCCATATTGCTTCTATTTTTTATTTTTTTATTTTTGAATAAGTGTCCCTATTTCAGTAAGAGCTTGTAACTTTGCAGAGTTATTTTTTTAAAAAATCCAAAACATTTGAACACATCATTATTTGGACGTCATTTATCATGACGTCATCGTGTTTCCATGTTGTCATGCACTATTGTGTTATGTTTTTCTGAAAGGTCCCTAAATTTTGATTAGCAAGAGGAACAGCGCCGAAATTCGAATTTATTTCAAAAATATGGGTACTAGGCTGTTAGAAACAACAGAATTTGTCGATTTTGCAAGAAGATAACACAATTTATTTATCAAAAGTATAACTGTACAGCAGAAAAAATAAATAAATAAAAATCGCTTTTGAAGGGAGACCATATCTAAGAGAAAAAGGTAAGACGAGAAGATGGCCACCCTTGGACGACTACAATGAATGGCACAGGACACACAGAAGGGCACAAACACATAGTCACCAGATCAATGAACCGTGCGAGAACTAGGCAAAAGCTGTTACTAATAGAGGATAAGAGGCAATAGAATGAACACATCTTTAGATCACTTTTAATATCAAAGTAATCTATGGAAACAAATCTTTTAGTCATTGATAACTGTATCTTATTCCAGATATTAATGGCGTTAAATTGAATAGAATTCTTACCAATTCAAACAATATTGACGGTAGGGAGATTGAACAAGCCAATATTTTCTGCACGAGAGCCTTGAGCATGAGTGAAGTTGACTGCAAATGCATTATGGACAGAATCAGGCATTTTATCATGAAATAGTTTATGCAAAAACAGAATATTCTGACACTGGACAATATCCGAGAGAGGAGCTCCAGATTGTTATACAGGTTACTGGATGAAGCTCTTCGAGATTCAAAAGACATGAGTCTGATAGCAAAATTTTACAAAACAGCAATACGATTAACATCAAGACTGTTTGGCTGACCTCAAATTTGATTACAATATTGCAAGGAACAAAAAATGGCATAGTAAACTATGATAAGAACATTTGGAGATCTAGAAGTCAAAACGCCGTCTTGTCGACGTTGATTTAACGTCGAATGCCCACTAGGGTCGCATACGCCACTACGGTGGAGACATATTAGGGACCATCTCAAAATCTCGCTCCAAAACCAACTTTTTTGGCAGGGATTAATCTACCAAAATTGACAAAATTCAACAAAAATGAATTTGTACAGAAGTGTGTTAGGTCAATGCGCTTGTAATGGATTGGTTTCTTCGGGACGAAGAAACCAATCCATTGCAAGATCATTGACTTAGTACTCTCCTCTGTAGATTTTATTTTTGAGACGGTCCCTTAGTAGATATAATAAATATACATACCTTCTCTTCTTTATCGAATGTAAACAAACTTTAAAAACACTCTTGACCTTACTATATTAAAACCTATATTCAGGATTCACAAAGTGTAAATATGGGCGATGTTGTTACAATCTATGTTAGATTTGTTTTCCTTGACAGATATATCTTCATCCAAATGGATACAAACTTGTTCAAAGTCTGCAGTACAGGCGCAAACGGCATTGTTCTAGCGCTTTTATTGCAGACTTTGAACAAGTTTTTGCCCGCTGAGATAATATTTTTCTTTCTTCTAGGTTGTTTCCTACTAGGAGAAATATTCCGCGCGAAAACCGAATGAAAACATTTCATTGGTTGAAATATACATCACACATCGTTTGACACTAATTTCTACCAATGGAAAGTCTTTTTCTGTTTTTTTGGGTTAAATATTTCTCCTAATAAAAATGGACCTAAATATCAATGTTTATCAATATATATACAGTAACCCACTATCCAAGAACTTGTTCAAAGTCCGCAGTAAAGACGCTAGAACAACTATTTCAACGTTGTTGTAACGTCTTTACTACTGACTTTGAACAAGTTTTTTGCTCGCTGGGAAATACAAATAAACGATGTTAGTTAAATATTTTCTAACATGGATTTAAACATGATTTTTGACAAGATAAGGATATTCAAAATTCAAATGTTTACAAAAATAATACATGTTTGAAATAGAGATAGATTTTAATTTTTAAACAATGATATATTACTCTATGTAACTTTTCCATGAATGGGTTCGCGTTGTTTTTGAAGCTAATCTATATATAGTCTACCCCATACCAACACAAGATGTTCTATTCGAACCTCGTTCACAGGGTATTTCTTCCTTTGACATATAATGCCAAGAGAGAAGAAGCCCTGGGAATGAGGTTGGTTCTACTCATGCCACCAGACATTATTGATGTCTACAATCCAACACATAAATAGTGAGACATTTCATGAATTTTGGTTAGTAATACACACCACAAGTAGATTTTAACTACGCAAACGACCAGGACAAGTCTCCAGTGATTTATCTCAGAGATTTATCGAGCAGACTTAAGACTTTTTACAAATTCGACAAATTCTGTTGTTCTTTACCAGAATCGGCAGAAACGAAACAAAATCGAGAAATGTTGCATATAGTACCATTATTTACCGCGTTTCGCATTAATGATTTCTGACGTCAATGTACATAAAAGTCTTCAGAAGAAAACAGACAATGTGAGAGCTGGAAGAATTGAAAATATTCTGTGGAATTTCTATAACTTTTCTCCAACCTTGTTCCCATGCTCCTTTATCTCTTTTTTGATATGAGAACCCCGTCCTCATTTGGCATTCATGTCGAATTTTTCACCTCGTGGGGTCTAATTAACGTCGTTCAGACGTCGTTTAGACAACGATAATATGACGTGTCATGTTAAAAATATATTTGGAATTTATTAAAGACACAGAACATGTATCAATTTTACGCATGCACAATAGCATTTTGACTAAGGACATTTTTAGTTAATTAGATCATTAGCATCTAATTAATGATATAATTGTTGTTATGTGATGAGGAACCGAAACTTTTGGTATTTGTTGAGAAACGTTTTAATGATATTATACGTGCCTATCCCAGTGGACAGATGACGTCGGATCAACGTCGAAACAGATGACGTGGAAACTTGATCCGACGTCATGTGTCTAACGGGCCAAAAACTTGTTCAAAGCTAACTGTAAAGTCCTTGATGTTGTTTTAGCATCTTTACTGAGGACTTTAAACAGGTTTTTGCGCACTAGGGTAATTATGATATCACTATTTTTTTTCATGTAAATGCTTTTCTGTATACTTTATACTAATGATAATTTTTTGAAATCGAGGCAAATATGTTATAGAGTACAACGAGTATATGAGTGAAAATTTTATAAAGAATATTTTAGTCTAAAACCTTTTAGCATATAATTCGAACCAGATTACTATTTACCATAAAATTGCAAGGAAATTTAATTTCTGCCTAAATGTGGGATTCAGAAGAAAACATACGCAGACTTTATAGTAATAATAATAATAATTCAGTATACAAAATTCACAGGCCAATACATGGCCTCTTCGAATCGCTCTTTCGTCTACTTCATTCGTTTGCCTTGTGGTCGAACTTGATTGGGTGGTCTTCCAGATGGGCATCGAGGTTGTTCTTGAACGTGTTGATATTTTCCG
>JAULBZ010005021.1:0-13922 GCA_032360805.1 Neoturris breviconis | reverse complement strand
ACCAAATCAACCTCTCTTTGCCTTTTTCCTGTAACTACCACACGTATCTTATTGTCTTTACTACTGTAAGAACAATTTGCAATTCTTAAATTCTTCAATAAACGCCCCCTTCTTTTAAACGCCCCCCTCGATTAAACGCCCCCTCTGCAAAAGAAAATATTTAATAAACGCCCCCGGCATTTAATCGAAGCATTACGGTATGTATGTATATAATTTGCAGAAATATGTGTGATCTCTAAAAAATAATTATTTGAGGAAACTTTAGAATGCAGATGTTTTACAGTATTGTTGCTTTTCCGGAAATGCCGTATGCAAGCTTTTATAGATTGTAAAGGCCATCTAACTGCATTTATTAACAATATAAATGTTTTGTACCACCATAACTTAGGAAATCATTATTAGCCTGTCAAACAAAGTTTGTATGGTCTATTACTATTACTCTGTGTTGTTGCCATTGGTGGTGGCATGCCACTTTATTTAGTAGACCATGTTCCTGAAGCACTATCTTATTGAAATTTGGCATAATGTACATTGTAATGCATATTATTATTATGCAATATCATTATAGGCTATTTATATAGCCTACTGTACACATGCTTATGCATATAGCTTATCCATATTAGCCTATATACATATAACCCAATTAATCCTATATACATATAGACTATACACTTATAGTCTATGTGTATATAGTCTGTATACCTAAAGCTACAGATCTATATGCATCTAGTCTATAAACACATAGCCTACTTATACATATAGTCTATGCACATATCATATACATATAGCCTATAGCCTATATACACATTGTCTATATATACTTATATATGTAATCTACATATACATGTATATGAAGTCATGTTTCCGAAATGCATGATCTGATGTTAGGGGCTACGAGTGTGCAGTAACAATCGTGACAGTGGAAGGCACTAACTGCTCTCAACTTGATGGTGAGGGTTAAGTGTGTATGTGCAAAATCTATAACAAGCTGAACATGTACCTTACCATTGTACTAATGATAACTCAGTATAGACCGAGAGGAGAAAGCGAAAGGATGAAATGGTAGGCTTAAGTTAGAGATAGTCTTGATAAACTTGCTCAATTGTGTGAAAAATTATATATATAAGTAAACATTCAATATAGAGACCTGAATAACTTCAATAAGTCAGAGAATATTGCTCTGGTGTGTGAAAATATTAAAAGAGGAAACATTCAATATTGAGTTGAATAACTTCAAAAAAGCCAGATAGTAACTTAGGTTTGAACTCACACCACACTCCCATCCTGCTGGCTGCAGAACCAGCGCCCTAACGTACTGTGCTATAAAACACAGTTAGTGGAATGTGAGTTTGTTTATCCATATGGTGATATGTATTACAGAAATTTATCATTTCTCATGTGTGGATTACAGCGCTAATCTGGCTCTTAGGGACACAGACACTTCCGGTACCACATAGAAATTATGCATGAGTTGTAACTTAAGTGAGATTTTGCTCAAGTGTGTGATAATAATTATTTGAGGAAACATTCAATAGTTGGCGCTAAATAATTTCAACATTTGTTTGTTAGAGAATCTTGCTCTAGGGCGTGAATAGGATTTTTGAGGAAAAGTTTCAACATTGTGCAGAACTTCATTTTTTAAGCTATTGGAAATAATTATTTTGTAACAAAAGAAATAATTTTGCTAGAATTGAATTTGTAATTTCACCACAACTTTGTGTTCTCTATTTTAGTGGTTTATTGTGATTTTACAGCTTCTGGAAGGTATGTTATTTTTTTACTTGATGGGTCTAATATTCTAGAACTAGCTATACCGCTTTCTTTCAGTGTATTTGAACTTGATTGATGTCAATTGAATTTGCACTATGCAACGTTTATATCGAACAATATAATAGTTTGATTGATGATGACATGTCAATCTGTTTCAAATGTTCAAACCGTCGATCAGTCGATGTTGAATCTACTAATTTTAGCATGCGATCTAAACATTGTTTTTGTTCTTTTCAAAAATCAAGACAAAAATAATCTGCCACTTTTGTAAATATACTATTTTGTACTAATATACTAATACTATTTTGTCTGCTGTCAATCGATATTGTTTCAATTAATTTGATCAATGTTAAGTTATAACTTAAGGTTGATTTCCACGATGCGAAAAAGTTGTGACAAAAGCGATGTGGCATCAATTTCTACCAATGGAATATCTTCTTTTGGCTTTCACCGCAAATGTTTTTCCTCCATAATTTTTAACAGGGCTTGAAATAACTGCCGGTCATCACTGTGGAGGTGAGATTTTTCAGAATATTTTCAGCCAATTTGGCCGTTATTTTAAGATCTGCAACAGAAAAGAGGTGTTACAATTGCAACACCCTTCTGTACTTGCAAATTTTGTGTGATAGGCTTTACAAATACTTATAGATCATTGAAATATATTGAAGATTACATTCAAGAAAACGTCCTTTCACATTATGGAAACACTCATACAACAACTTCAGTTACTTCTCTACAAACAACTATGTTCCGACAAGAAGCAAGGTAAATTATAATCTTTGAGTTTGAAACTGGTTACATTTTATCATTGATAAACACTTCATAAACTTTACTTTTTTTGAGAGTGATAAATATTATTTTCCATTCATAGTTCTGAAGCTATTTTGAAAATCCAAAAATATTTGTGAAGCAATAAAAGTAGAATTAATAATTTGAGATAATAAGCAAACGTATTATATGCCTAGAAGTGTAAATAAAGTAAATAATCACTGTGGAGGAGGGTTTTTAATCACAGCTTCAGACTTTTCAGCCTGAAGCAATGTTCAAAAATCACTCCTCCACAGTGATTATTTGCTCTTATTTCGACCACTGTTATTGATCTAGCAATTGATTGGTATCCCAGTGTTTAAAATAACAGCAAATAATCACCGTATAGGAGGGATTTTTGAGCATTGCTTCAGGCATTTTGGCCTGAGGCAATGTTCAGATATCACTCCTCCACAGTGAGTATTTGTATCCACATACCAAAGCAAGTATTCGACTGCTTGTTCATGCAGATAACATTCTTCATTGCAGTTTCTATATGTGGTCTTGTTACAACATGGTGATCCTGATCCTTGATTTATTTTGCTTATTTCTTCACTAGAGATATCATAAGATCATGCGTTAATGCTAGTGAGGATGATGCAGTTATCTTCACAGGGAATGGATGTACATCAGCCATCCATAAGCTTATACATGCTCTTAACTTCCAAACACCACCAGTAAGTTAAGATTTTAGCAGTATGCAAGTTTAGTAATGGAAAATAGAAGCTTTAGCAAGTTTTGATATGGTAATAGAATTACCTCACAAGTTTCCTCTCCTCAATTTCTCTGAGCACATACAGATTGTATAATTGTTGATGGTAGACTACCAGTCTACCATTGAGGTCTGTTCTCAGAATGAGTTTCCCTAGTGCGTTGAGGAAACACCAGAGCAATTTATTTATGATTTAGAGGGGGGTTAAAATAATGTTTATTACATATATTAAAAAATGTTATATGTTGGTGTGGGCATACAATTTGATGCAGAAAGTAATGACGAGAACTGTTTTCTACGGATATTTTGTCTAGTCACTGCTAGAAATCAACGTATAAACTTTATAGTGAAGTTGAAAAATTTAATCTTATTCTCTTCATAATCACAATCATCCTTTATGACCATAGGGGTTGGTGTGGCATCTACTATGTTATTTCCTTTAACAATGAACCTAGTAATGGTTTTGACTTTTTCATGTTTCTTACTTCCACTAAATACTCCTTTGGAGGGGTCCTTTACACTGAAGGGGGCGTTAATTCGAGTGAGGTTTTTTTTAAGGGTGCTTTAAATTAAAGTGTTATAATTAGTATGCCGATTCTGTTATTGACTCACAGGTTGTTTTTGTTGGCCCTTATGAACATCATTCAAATTTGTTACCATGGAAAGAAATTGGAGCAGAAGTAAGTGAAGTTATAAAAATTTAATTACCGAATTCTAACTACAGATAAACCGTGTGAAAAACTACAGTACAGTACGGGCTTCACTACCATTGTGCTCCTTTACAGCGCTTATTTGTAGTTATATAGAATCTGAAAAATTAATAAAAAAATCATTTCAGCAAGTTGCTAACCATACCCATATCTGAAGAAAGGTATAAAGGCATATTTTCTGGAAGATATCTCACTATCGTATCACGGGGGTTAAAATAACTACTGTTCATCACTGTAGAGGAGATATTTTTGCAGAATATTTTCATCTAAATTGACTGAAAATATTCTGAAAAATCTCTCCTCCACAGTGATGACCAACAGTTATTTTTAAACCCTGTTATTTTAAATCCTTTTCATATTTAAACCCTAGGCATGTCACAATATGTCCTATGGTCGTAGTTACTAAAAGCAGGAACCACCTAAAACAATCTAAAACCAGTACAAAACCACCTAAAACAAAAAGGACCCTAAGCATGTGAGAAAAGCCTAAATACAACCAACCTAGGCTTCCTCTTAAATATTTGACTCCATACATACAAATTTTGTATAATATTTGAATTATTAATTCTGCACCAAAAGAAAGGTACTCAGAGTATGCAGGGTGTCATTAATTACACTGTGGATGGAGAGAGCTAACAGTAACTAAGATTATAATCCAATCTATTTCAGTTCCTTGTAAAATATTACATGCCCAAGTACTATTTCGAACGTTAGACAAAGATCATAAAAATACAGCATACATGTAGCCTAGGTTAATAGACCTTGATGTATCTCAGCCTATGCACAAACATTCATTCAGATTTTTTGTGTTTAAATGAATTCAGAATTTCCGTTATATTATGTTAGATCATATAGGGAACGTCTACATATTTCGGTAAACTTTTTAGCCGATTATAATCGGCTAATAATCGGCTAATATTGGCTGAAATCGGATAGCTGATATTTTATCTGATCATTCGAATCGGCTAACATCGGCTCGTACATCAGCTAAAAAAATTATTAATCGGATATTCAATCGGCTAAATCAGCTATTAAAGCTATTATAATCAGTTTTCAATCAGCTATGAAAACTTTACAAATCGGCTAACCATAATCAGCTAATTTAGCCGATTTGTATTTTGTCTCTTTGGGCTTTGAAACATTTGTTTACATTATAGGTCTACGAATTTGGAATAAATAATTACCTACATTTGATTTATTTACATGTGTTTCGTGACAAGAGGGTTGGTGATAGGAATATCATCGCTATACCTGGTTATCGTCTCCCAATAGAAACTTTGTTTAAAATATAAATTTGTTTTGCCCATTGTTTTATACTGAATTCCAATTGTATGTTCCGTTGAGGACGTTTGTGTTGATATACATTCTTTCTAAACTTTCCTTCGTTGCTGAAAATAGTTTGCAGTTTGTAGAAAATAGTTTACATTTTTTTTCGAAAAACAATTTTTCACAGGTGAATTCTGGCAGTTATATTCAGGCTTTTTGATGTCGTAATTTACGGTTTGTTTTTAGATCCTGTGGACAAATATTGACAGTAAAGGTTTTGTAGATATCAATCATCTAGAGGAGAACTTGAAGGTAACTGTAGCTTTAATATTGACAGATGAGAAGGAACTGTCTTAGTATGTTCTCGAACCATATCAATTTTTATATAATAGAGGTCCAAACTTGTGCCATCACCAATCTGGCTGTCTGCAGAATCAACTCTCTATCATGCTATATTGGCGCAGTGTAATAGGTATAAGAAGAGGGAGGTCTGTTTTGCACATAGTATACATTGCTACATTATTTAGCATTTTTTAGAAAATTAAATTTTCCAATTCAACTAGAACATGAATGATTTTCAGACATAATTAAAGTTTGAAGGAGAACCAAAAATCAAAAGCAAGAGTTTTTACTCTTGACTTATTGACTTATCGTTTAGTGCATCAATGTCATTTTCTTTTAATAAGATTTTCTTATCTATTACGTCCTCCAATTTCTTTGAAGAATTAATTATTTGAGGAAAGTTTTAAAAGTTAAACATGTGGCAGTATTCATTTTATTGTTAATCTTTAAAATAATTATTTGGGGAAACTTTCAATCATGTTGTTATGACTTTATTGTGTCTATTGTGTACTCTGAACAAGTGCTCCAGGGGAGGTGAGGGAGAGCTTATTTGAGAGGATTGCTTATTAGAAAAGTATACTCACAGGTGAGCGGGGTGGGTGCTTATTCAAGATGGTGTGATTAATCAAACATTCACAGTATTATGTTCAAACTTTGGATA
Source organism: Neoturris breviconis (assembly GCA_032360805.1). NCBI lineage: Eukaryota > Metazoa > Cnidaria > Hydrozoa > Anthoathecata > Pandeidae > Neoturris > Neoturris breviconis. The sequence continues at coordinate 7,654 of JAULBZ010005021.1, read as the reverse complement.
TGACATAGATGTCTATGATTCTGTACTTCATTGAATTGATATAGATTAATGTCATGAATACAAGCTGATATCCAGAGAACTGCAGCTCTTTGCAATTTCAAACTATTACAAAATTAGCCTGCTGCTATAGTGTTATTATGTTTTGAAACATAATTTGTAGTTTCAACACTTTATGGATTTAGTTCTGAGTTCCTTTAATGTTTGAGATGTGAATCATGTTCAATCAATAATCACTCTTTCACAGTGATTATTTACTCTTATTTTGGTCACTCTAGGATATTGTTTCTTTAGGTCATTAGTAGAAATTTGTTTTCAGCTTTATAGAACTAGTGGCAGACCGCTAATTGGTTCTTTTGCTGCAGCATCTAATATTACTGGAATCTTGGTAGATTGCGATAAAGTAGCTGCATGTTTACATCGATATAATGCTTTAGCATTCTTTGATTACGCTTCTGCAGGTAATAATAATATTATTTTTATAATGTTTTCTTTATAAGAATTCTTTTAACTTTTGTTTGTAAAAATAACGGTATATTCTACTTTTCCTTCTTTCCACTACTACCCAATGAACAGTAAAAACCATAACCAGTGTTTATTAAGCGGCCTATATTATATTGAAATACTTTGTACTGTAAGTCACTAAGAATAAAGACTTTACTATTTTTTGACCTATTACACGTCAATTCTAAATTTAGCCAAATTATTCAACGTGTGTTGTATCTCATTGATAATTTTAGGTCCTTATGTAACCATAAACATGAATCTATCTACTCACAGGTAAAATTTGTTAGAACTTATTTGTATCTACTTGAAGAGCTTACCGTAACATAGTGCTGTATATCGTACTTGCATGTGCCATAGTTTAACTGGACTTTTCTTAACATTTCGTTGCAGGGACGCGTATTCCGTGTATTATAAAAGGAACAAAATTGTGACGTCAGCATTTTTGTAGTGACGTCATCACAAAATTTTGAAATAGCATAATTTTGCCTAAATCTATATATTCTTAGAAATGCGATTAAAAGAGTTCTAGATAATATTTTTCCAATCTGTTTTAGACAGTTATTTAGTTGTTCTTCAACATAGTTTCTGGGTTTTCAACAACAACATTGCAAAATACCAAAATTATTGTCCGAAAATCTGGAAAAAAATTAAAAAAATCGGGGAAATCGAGTTAGTCATGTGACCCCAATTTTCAGAAACATTTCTTTTCTGGTTATTTGTAATCTGACCAAGTTTCATGTTATAGGTATTAACCAAACAAATTATTGTGAAATAATGTTCTAGCGATTTATATCGGATTTCGCCATGTAGAAATAGGTGGTCTTAGGTTGTGACCCATATATTTTGATCCGTTTACGTAATGAAGCTGGAACTTTTACAATTTGTGTCTTAAAAAAAGTTTAAAAAAGTTTCAGCTCCATTGCTTTTGTGGTTCAGACGTTATAAATAATAAAGCGACATGAGGCGGATTCTGTTGGCCTAAATAGGGTTGACACATTACATTACAAACACGTTACCATAAACATACATCAGTCAATGGTCTTCAAAATCGAACATTCATGAAGATAATGGATTTCAAGCCTGAATACGACTGCTAAACATTGCACACTTATCCACAGGTGATATCTGGCAGTTGTATTCAGGCTTGATTTTACAATCTCACCTCCAGATCTTATTTAATTCAAATATTGATATCACTACTAGCATTAAAAGCAAATAAACCCAGTATAGCTTCAGCAGTGTTTGGAATAAGAACAAATAATCACTGTGGAGGAGGGATTTTTGAGCATTGTTTCAGGCTTGCTAGCCTGAAGCAATGCTTAAAAACCACTTCCCCACATTGATTATTTCCAATTGTCTTTAACACTAGCTTCAGACTTGAGTGTTGTTATATTTACATATTATTTCTTTAGTGATTCTGGATTAATCTATAAAGATGCTGTATTTCTATCACCTCATAAATTTATTGGTGGTCCAGGAACACCTGGTAAGTAGCACTGAATGTTGAACAATGACATATTTTGCAATGTTCAAAATAAGAGCCAATGATCACTGTGGAGGTGTGCTTTTTGACCTTAACTTCAGCCTACAAAGTTAGATGCTATACTTAAAAATCCCTCTTCCACAGTGATTATTTTTTTTCACACTTTGTTTTGTGAATGGTTTCAAGTTCCAGTTTGAATTTAGCTTTTGAGTGCAGTATTTGAAATAAGAACAAACACTGGAGTGTGTTTTCAAATTATTTCTTTATATATAAAAAACTATTTTTAATCGTATGACTGCCAGATAATTTCAATTTGCAGGTGCTCATTCTGCTTCTTAAACTCTTAGTACCTACAATTTTGACCTTACAAATACTGTACGATAAATTATCTTTTGTTGGTTAAACAACCAGATTAATATTGACAATAGCAAGCGGCTATGATTTTGAAGTTATAGCATTCTTGTCACAGTTTGTGGAATGGTTTTCTAAACAAATGTAGTATTCAGTGTTTGAAATTATTCAGTGTTTGAAATTAGAGCAAATACTCACTGTGGAGGAGCCTTAAGTTGTGGTCAGATATACCTCCTCCACAATGATTATTTGTACGATGTCAATTTCTACAAAATGGAATGCCTCTTTTTGCTTTCGCGTGGAACTTTCCGCCTAACGGAAATCAACCTTAAACAATATAAACTAATAATTCTACTTTACTCATTTAGGTGTGTTAGTAGCAAAGAAATCACTTTTTGTTAATCCTGTACCATCTGAAGGTGGAGGTGGAACAGTTTTTTATGTAAGTGAAAGGATTGTTGCAAAATACTTAGAAGATACATTTTTCGTGATCCTGTACTTATTCGAATAAATGCACGGGATGTTTATTGATTTTTTTTTTGTGTTTTTAAGGGCGAGCAGGCAGGGGGGTGGGGGCATTTATTTTATAGCACAATTTATTAAATTTTTGATATGGAAGAGCACAGGCAAAATATTCTCCTTTAATATCATTTCAATGTTATTCATCGTCGTACGTCATTCTTGAGAAATTAATTTTTATTTGTGGCCTTATCTACGAAATTATGTACTCTTTTGTAGGTTACAGCTACCACTCATCGTTATCTTAAAGAAGTTGAAATGAGAGAAGAAGGTGGAACACCTGCTATTGTTGAAAGTGTGAGAGCTGGACTTGTTTTTCAATTAAAAGAGGTAGTAAATCTTTCCAACCACATATTAAAATTTAATGGTATTTTAAATAGTATAGTAGGCTTCTGTTCATTACACAATGATGACAAAAGCAACTCTCAAAACGTAACCTATTATAAATCATTAGGTTTATGACATGTTAGCCTATTATAATTTTAATAGAGGCAAATCCTTGTCTATTTTTTGGTCTTTATGATATAAAATAAGTGCATTTTAGGTAGGAAAAGTGTCCTAAACATTAAGTTGCCTAAAAGTAAAACATTGGAAAGATATTTTCAAAAATCAAGAGTCAATGAAAATATCTCAATTGAAATATGTCTTTTCAGTAACTGGCTATAACAAAGAATAATGATGAGTATAAAATGCGATATATTTTTTCCGTAGAACATAAAAGCTGAAAATATAAAAAAGAAAGAACAGGAAATATTAAGGTAAATTGAATATTGTCATTTAATTTGACATTTTAATTTATATCAAACGGACATGACATTTAAAACGTTTAAATGATGTTCCAGTTGATTGAACGTCCCAGACACATTGGGATTTGTTTCTCCATGTACTGTCTGTGTATATCATGAAGGTTGATTTACACTAGGTGAAATAGAAATTCCAGTGGTAGAAATTGACAACACATCTTAAGACACGCTTTTTTATTTTTACTTTTTTTATATAGTTTGGTTTATGAGACCTGGAGTGTTGAACATCCAAATCTCATCTTACTTGGACCAAAAACATTAAAGAAAATACCCATACTTTCATTTGTAATAAAACATGAACAATCTAATCGTTTGTTACATCATAATTTTGTAGCAGTGCTGCTCAATGATTTGTTTGGAATTCAATCACGTGGTGGATGTGCATGTGCTGCACCCTATGGAATGGTTTGTTTGGTTATTTTATTATTCGAATCACAAAAAAAGTCATTCCAATAAATTTTAATGCACACAATTTTTTTATAAAGCTCAATTATATGGTCAAAATATATGGGCACTGGTTAATTCAGGTGCTTATTAAGGAGACCACTTTTTTTGCCAAAACTTTTATAAAATATAATTACGTAAACTGATGAAAAATCTATTTTACAGACCAGATTACATTTTTGTACTGAAAACAGTTAAACAACTATCAACATAATTCCTGCACTAACATAAGAATAATTATAATAAAAGTAAGAAAATAATATTCTTTTTTACTTTTACTTTTACTGCTTACACGAGAGGGCTTAATTGAAGAAATATGGTACAATAAATATGATCTACAATGAATAACATTGAGTTAATGATCTTGTTATTGATTTGTTACTTCATCTTTGCCTTTGTAGCCTGAAACTATGTTCAAAATACACTTCTCCACAGTGATTATTTGTTTTTATTAAACACTGACGTTTGTGGGCATAGTGGCCTACTCCACCAATATAATGGTGTCAGGGGTTAAACAACTGCCGGTCATTACGGTGGAGGAGAGATTTTTTATAATATTTTCAGCTGATTTGGCTGAAAATATTTTGATCTGGTCTCCGTGTGTGTGGCTTCAATTAAAATATAATTTCTCATTTGAAATGCTAACCATGATTTCTTTTGAGGGTTTTGAGTTTCACATGAAAAATAAAATATTGATTTGCGTCAGTTTTTTATAATCTAGACTCTACTTGGCATGGAAGAGGATATTGGATTACAAATGGAAAAACTACTGTTAGAAGATCAGTGAGTAAATCAATTTTTTTAAATAAATCTGTGGTATTAAATGTGAGTACTATTTCAGATCAATGTGAAACAATATCAACATTACAACGTGACTTGCCGTGCCTACAAGGAATGTTGGAGAAAGATATCGGCTAATGATAACGACATGAAACGGTTATGGTTCATTGTCACAATAGTAATTTAATTGTCATTATATTTGCTGATGTAAGCAAATGTTTGATGCAGTCATCATATATTTTTGTTAGTATAATTTTTTTCAAAGTACGATTCTCAAAACTTAATTGGAACAATTATATTTTGTATTTTCAAGTTCTTGGATTTAGAAACCTAAATGGAACCGAGTGAAATTTTCCAGGCAATGCAAATTTTTCCAAGTCCGTTTTTCTCTTTGTTATGAATCTAAGATGAAACTAGGCGATATTTTTTCAAATTCAGAAAGGTTGGTAAAGGTGACAAAAATTTGTGGAAAAACTAAATCACAATATATAAATATTACATTTTAATTTAGTCAATTCCATTTTTACTAATGGTATTGGTTTCTGTGGTAATTTTTGTGGCCCCCAGAACAAGGCAGTTTTAAAGTGGTCGAATTTGGGAGCTCTTCACATGTACAAAAATTTAAATTGGCAACTCATGTGCAAGAAGTCGTCACACTCCATTTTATCACTCGATATATTTTAGGTGCAAAAACCTTTCATGAGCACAAACTTCCACGAGGTAATAAAATAAAATGTTAAATTTGCAAAATATTTGCATTCCAAGTTAATGGACTTTTACGAATGTGTCGACAATAAATATTTCACATATATTTTGCTTATGGAGTAATCATATGTGTAGGGAAGACAATTTAAGTTAAGTTCTATTTGCCATTAAACATATAATACATATTTGTCTGCTTCAGCTATAAAGTCTTGCCAACCCCATTTAAATGTCACTTTTGATAAAGGCTGAACCACTAAAGCAATAGTATTGAAAGTTTATAACTTTTTCCAACTATCTATAAGACACAAATTGTTAAAATTTTACATCAGCAAATCAAAAAATACATGTCATAGCCTGATACCACCAATTTCTACATTGGGAAATCTCATATAAATCGATGATTCATTATTTTGCAATAACTTTTGTTTGGATAATACTTATACCATGAAACTTAGTCAAGTTGCATGAAATGTCAAAAGAAAGATTTCTAAAAATCTTTTAACCCGTTTTCCCTGATTTTTTCGAAATTTTGAAAATCGAATAATCTGTATATTTTTGTTAAAAACCTTTGTTAAACTGTGTTAAAGAGCAACACAATAGCTGTCTAAATCAGAATGGAAAAATGTCATCTAAAATTCTTTTAATCTTAAATCTAACAACGTGCACATTTTAAGCAAAATTTGCCAATCAAAACATTTTATGATGATGTCATCGGAAAAATACTGACATCAGCAACAAATAAAAGCATTGATATTGATTAAATTCGCTAATATTACTAAAACCCAGAAAATATTTGAGGAGTACAATTAATCATAAAATGGAATCACTATCCGTGAAAAAAAAATGTGTTTGTCTTAAAGAGATGTCTGTTTTATAGAAAATTTGGCAATAAGAAAAGTTTAGAAATGGCACAAACAAGCTGTCTATCAGGAGGTCCTCATTATATGGTGTATATACGTCTTAGGGAGATTTCACTGCATATAAAATTATGATTATTTCTAGGCGGTTAGATCGTCATCATTTGAGGCGTTATAAAGAATATTCAGATAAAGAAATTTTAAGGTAAGATTTCTAACGAACATATTTGTTATTCACTTAACAACAGTCATGTTACTGCTATTAATGTTGCTTCAATATTGTGAAAGACTAACTAATACTAGATAACTCTAATTATGGACTGCATTGCCACATATAAGGAGACATGGACTTATTCACAAATACATGATAGTGAGATGTTGGCTGTTCCCTGCACAAAAAAGGGCGTTATTGCATTGCAACAAGTTTCTACTTTGAACAGTCAACGCCTTGTTCTCATAGCTTGTGAATAGGTCTATTCAGATTCTTGTAGTCTTCCACACGGTGTTTTACTTTCATATACTTGTAATTTAGACCTGGTTTCACAAGAATAAATTTACCTTACTTTTATGATGATGAAACTATTGATTTTATATTAAAAGCTGTGGTAAAGGTAGCTGACCATGGATGGAAACTTTTACCATATGTAAGTGATATTCTTTTGTTAAGAACAAATAATTTTGTACTTTAAAATGGCAGACATAAAGTTTTCAGTCTAAGAATTTCAGACTTAATTTAAACCTAATTTGGGACTAATAAGGCAGAATCTGTAATACATTATTTTTTCATTTTTGCAAAATGTAAAATAATGTTAAAATAAACATTTTAGAGACCAAAGGGTCTTCCTCTTCAATCGTGCCCCTACTGAGAGCCTCACAGTAATCGAATGCATTTTTATCATCGTTTCTTTGTGCCTTTTTAAATCCTGAATGTCAAATTTCTAAGAATCAAGAAGATATTGAATGTGGTTGATGTCTATTGGTAAATGAATTATCTTAAAATTTACTTTCGCTCCAAATTTTAGAATACAAAAAAAATTGGTCAGTGTACATTTCAGACTATATCTAGTTTGAAAGCAAAATAGTTCGGAATTTTCCATTTCTAAATGTTGTCTTCTATCCATAATCTGGTATTCATCATCAGGTCGAGATATCTCGGATAATTTTTGCTCGTTCCCTCCATCCCTGTCGGTCCTCCATCGCCTTTGGTA
>JAULBZ010005020.1:0-13922 GCA_032360805.1 Neoturris breviconis | reverse complement strand
ATAATTTCCTACGACTTTAATCAATTATATCTCCACTAACATTCATTCTTATGGAGTCAAATCTTCAGAATATGTTAGTAACAATATGAGCTTTCATCTAGACTACAGAAGTGAAAATTTGAAAAAAAATATCTCAGGGTGATTTTGTACCTTTAAACAGAGGCTTAGTGTGCGTGTGTGTAACACATACCACATACCTTGAAGCTGATAGGTTCTTGTTTAATTTTTATGTCAGAGGCGAGAGGAGAAAAGAGTTTAAAACCCACATCCTGTCTATCGGTCTGTGTCCATATTGTTTGAATGAGTTAACCCAAGTAGGTTAACTTTTTCGATTATTGGGTGTCTAAAAATCAAGAAATAACAGATCGGTGTGCAGCTACAATCCGAAACAAATTTAAAGATATACGGTGTCTTTCGTTTTTGAGATATAACGGCCGGGACATTAGTCATTATTCCTTCACATTTGGCATGCTTGCTTGGTTACCATGGCAACGGAATGCCATTATTGAATATTCTTTTGTCTAAAATATTAGATTCAGACTAGTACTTTGGTTTTCACCAACTTTTACCCCTGTGTGATGGTTGGGGGTACTTCCCCCTTAATCAGGCCTGCGGAACAATATAAACTCATTCATATTGTTGAGGTTACCGTTTTTACTCTTCTTTCCAATTGTTAAACACAAGTCTAGTTTTTGTCTTGCTTGTGGTGTGTACTGCTTGTCAAAATTTGAAAAATGTCCAAGATTGTGGTGGATCTAATCATGGTGATAGGCAGCACAGCTCATTGATGACGACGACGAAGGTTCATTAGTCACCTACTGGAACAAAGTATTTCAGGAATTAAAAAGTAATATACTTTCTTGGTTCAGCTCCCCTCACAACACTGATCAAATGTTGCTAATCAGAGTCCGTACAAACAAAGAAACACACAAGAAAGAAACACAGAGACAAGTATACACACAAACACACAGAAACATTAAAACGAATAAAATCAAAAGAAAAGGCTAACACATTCGTTCGTATTAGCGAAATAAATAATGGCGCTAATTTTATTTCTAGTTTGCACTTCGCTAAGTAGTGTAGCAAATAAAGGGCAAATGTATATGCGGTGTTGCCATGGTGTGAATTGTCGTTTTAAGACCAGCTTTAAAAATATTTTAAGTATAAAATTATAGATATAAAAATAAAATAAAAGTGGAAAAAAAATATGTTCTGTATATAAAGATAGTTATTACTGTCCAGCAGTAATTTTAGAAATAATTTCAATTGGATAGGTGTTAAATTTTTGAAATGCTTCTATATGTCGCTGATAGGCTTTCTTAATTTGAATAATAAGTAAAAATTTATCTCCACCCTGCTTAATCATTCTTTGGAATAATGTAACAGCCTTTGGAATAAAATCTTCAAGTAGAAGAGTACACCTAGCTATTCTTAGAAACTCAGAAAAGACAGCGCCATAGAATATAGATAAAGGTATATTACTGTTCATCTGAATTATTCTTACAATAAAAAAGTTAAAATTGTCACGTTTGTCATACAATTTATAGACAAATCTATTGACAAAAATTAAAATATCCAGATCTAAAATAGTTGCATAATGGCCCTGGTGTTCCACTTTCAATTCCATTTCAGGAGGATTTCCTTGAATGATTTTCCAAAGTCTCCCCCATCATTGATAGCACATAGATGATCAATGAAATGCATGATTCCATGACATACATAGACATAGACACATAGACACATAGACACATAGAGACATAGACACATAGACACATAGACACATAGACACATAGACACATAGACACATAGACGCATAGACACATAGACATAATGGACACATAATGGACACAATGGACATAGACATGCAATAGTATGTATAATCGAAGCATATCCTATACTATGCATAATAGTTTGAGTACCCTATACAGTGTATCATATACCAAGTCTTTAAAAGCACAGCTAATACTATAACATGTATGCAATAATGTGTGTATACAATTCATATCTGCTCTGGGGGAGTGATTTTTGAACATTGCTTTGGGCTATGATATGAAATTTTACTACTCTCCTCCGTAGTGACTTGACATAATTTTACCTTAATAAAGGTGTTTCACTTGTTTATTTGACCTGAAACTTTATCAATAAGGAAATGAAATCCTAATGCCATGTAAAATTTAAGTGTTTATCCTTGATATGAAATTTCATGACACTCCTCTTCAGTGACCTGACATAATTTTACCTTGAAAAATGTGTTCTAATTGTTTATTTGACCTGAAATTTTATCATCTTAATAAAGACATATTTCAAACACTGTACAATGTGTGTATGCAAATCATATTTATATGCTTAGGTTTAATTTTCACTTGGTTTGGTGGACTACTTTCAATACCGCACCTTTGATTTTGTTTTCTGCTTATTTTACATGGGTTATGTATTGTTTATTTTATTCCTCTATAGCTAGAAATCATGCGAAAACAGTTTTACCACACCTTCGTGCAAAACTTCGAAAATCTGTACCTTTCAATAGAATGAAGCTAATGGTTGTTGGATTACAGGTTTAATTTTTGTCTTATACTTTGACATACCTATTCATGTATACTCATTAAGTTATTTGTGAGTAATTGCTGTTGTTATTAAATTTGATACAGGGTACTTGAGCTTGCTATTGATTCAGCCTTTGAACTAAGAGCAAACAATCACTGTGGAGGAGTGATTTTTGAGCATTGCTTCAGGCTAGCAAGCCTAAAAAAAATGTTCAAATATCCCTCCTCTGCAGCAATTATTTGTTCTTATTTAAGAGAGGGAATTTTTCAAAAGAAACTAACGCCAACAAATAATATTTCAACCATTAAGGAATTATCCTCTAATTCAACCAGGAATTATGGGCTTATAAACTTATTGATTTAATTTTTCTATGATATCATAAAACTAAAAAATGCAATTTTAAAGCTTTCTCGTCAGAATTTCAAGTTCTGCACCTCCATTTGGGTCAAAATTTTATTCTCTTTTTATTTCCAAGGATATTTTAACAATCTACAAATGATATGTGGATTGAAAACATAGTTTGTACATGCAGGAGTGATTGCTTAAGGTTCTGTAAATATGACTTTAGAGGGTAGACATTATTAAAAATACGAAGCTGTTAAATTCAATGCTGCACTAAACATTCTTACACAAGATTTGCATCAACACTGAATTGCTTAAACTTTTGCCAGAACTCCAAAGTAGTTCATGTCAAATGCAAGATGATATGTTTTTAATCAAAAGGCTTTGATGAGATTTATGAAAGGATCTTCAAGCCCATGGAAACCCAAGGCCAGATGACTGGTGCATTATCTTAAAGATGTTTTGTCGCTGCTTTCCTTGGTATGCTCCATACGTGTAGGTGATTATAGCTTGCACATGCAAGCTCAGAGAGAGAGATGATAAACACATCAACTATACTCAGTGTCTAACATATCAACATATCTCTCTATCTCAATTAGAGAAAGAAGACCACCCTACCCTTTAGGATTTAAAGATACATGGAATCAGAAGCAGTTTATCTGGGTCCGACTTTTCATCAATACATGGTGACCTCGTAACTGATTCCGTCCCCCTGTCACATTATTATTTATAAGGTCTGAACCAATAGAACTGAAACTTTCTGACTTTTTGGATCTATCTATAAGACACAAGTTGTGAAAATTCCAGGTTCATTACGTAAATGGATCAAAACATATAGGTCATAAATTGAGACCACCTATTTCTACATGGGGAAATCCTATATAAATCGCTAAAACATTTCGCAATATTTTGTGTTTGGTTAATACTTGAAACTTGGTCAGATTACATATAATCACAAAAGAAATGTTTCTGAAAATATTGGTCACATGACTAACTCGTTTTCACCAGAATTTTGAATCGGGGGCAGCCATGAAGTGTTAAAAAAGCTATCAGTCCGATGGTATGTCATGTGTGCATCTCGTTATAGCTTTCGCTTATACACACTTAACCCGTACCATCGGATTGATGAAAGTTGTTACTGCACACCCATGGCCCCCTCCTTCAGACCATGCATTTAGGCAGTTTGCCTTCATCACCCGTATATAAGTTAGTCACAATCGGAATGGCTTTGGAATTATGTATATATGTATTTATATACATATACATACACTATTATACTATATATGATTTACTATAATACTATATAATGTATGCTATATTATGCTATATACTATACAATTTACATAGATATAACTTTCGCTCGGTTTGGGTGGCTACATTCAATACTGTACCTTTTGATTGAGCATTGCTTCAGACTTTCTAGCCTGAAAAAATGCTCAAACACACACTCCTCCACAGTGATTATTCGTACCTATTTCAAACACTGAATAGTATCTATCAACTTCATTCCTAATGTCATTTATTTTATAGGGTCGTGGTAAAACCACATTGATTGCTACATTACAAGGAAAAAAACCTCCACCTGATATATCTACTGTTGGGATAAGTGTTGAACAATGGAGCCTATCGTCACCATCTAAATCATATGTTGGTGCATTCTTTAGAGACCCAGTAAGTCTCAGTCTTCTATCCTAGTGTTCAAAAACAATCAGCAATAAAGACACTTGAACAACGTTGAAAATATCGTTCTAGCATATTTACTGTGGAAGTTTTTGCCTTCTGGGATCCAAGCATGCTTCTCAATCCTCATACAATTAATCGGTATATTTTAGTCATGAAACTTTAGCCAGTTTTCCACACTCCCCAGTACTTGAAATCATGTGTTCTTATTTCAAACACTGCTCCTCCAGTGAGGCTCAACATAGTTGGAACCCCTCAAGTGGGGGGATGAAACTTCTGAAAGCGATGGCGGATTCTTTAGAAATGGGGAGGGGGATAAAGCAAATCTGAAGCTTTTTCACTGATTCCCCATTAAGAGAAATTGGAGCCTGAAGATAGTTTGTGAATTGTTAGAAGTTTGACATTTCTTTTTGTAGAATAGATGATCTTTTACTTTTAGTGTAAGTTACTTTAGGTGTGTAAAACATTTCTCTTTTTGTTTATTGTTTTACTGCACCACGAAAACGGGGACTGCTAGACAGATTAGGGTATATGCGAATGGAGGGTGTGCTATGTGGTGTGGGCTATGGTTGGGGCCACCATTGAGGGGCGTTTAGGGGGGGGGGGATGGACATTTTTAGAAAGAGGAGATTGTCCATTAAGAGGGGGATACAACCCCCTTGGCAATTATGCTCAATGGTTATATAATTGCGTTTTAGAATGAACCAAAAGACATACTGTTTAGTTCATGGGATCTTGCAGGACAAAATGTTTATTATGCAACTCATCAATGTTTCTTGACTGGTAAAACTTTATACTTGGCTGTTTTCAACACAACTCATGGTCATGAGGGTATTGATTCTCTGGCTCCATGGTTACTTAATATCCAGGTACATTGTAGCATTTATCAATGTTTCATTTATTGTGAAACTGATTGTGGAACAAAAGCTGTGTAAAAGAGCTGCAATAATAAAATGAAACTCACTCTTAGAATGTGACATCATTTGTCATGCCATTAAAGCATTTTATTCTAATCTATCTTGTCGATCTTAATGTTGTTAGGTTGTGACTAGCAAAGTTTTGTTCAAATGTAAATTAAACTAATGACTTTTCTCTTTAGGCAAGAGCACCAAATTCTCGTGTAATTGTTGTTGGCTCACATATTGATAGTCTACCAAGTTCAAATCGAAAGTCTGTTCTTGATCGAATGGAACATGAGGTTCTTTTTAAATATGACAAGAAAGGTTTCCCACGTATTAGTGGGTGCACTTTCATTTCAAATGTTAGTGGAGAAGGCTTGCAACAATTGCGTGAAAAGATTTATCAAGTTGCTGATCAAATGAATGGTGGTGCAGATGGAAAACTGGTATTAAAATTAAGAATTAGTCTGTTCTCAGTGGGCATCACAATGTTTTCACGTTGAAAGGACACCTTTGATTAGGCTTATGTACCTACTGGGTTTTATTACTTTTATTGAAGCTAGCAGGTGTAAGGCTCAAAATAAATAGCAGACATAACCCGTCAATGAGTATTTTTACAGTTTTCAGTTTTGTAGCAGAAAAAAGTACTAAAAACTCTCCTCCACAGGCAATGTCCATTATTTATTTTGAATCTTGTAGTCAGAAGTAACAATTTGGGTCTATGTTGTGTGCATTATCTCGAAAAATTAATATTTAATGTTTTCTATCTAACAAGCCTTGAAATAACTGTTGGATGTCACCTGTGGAGGAGTATTTTTTCAGTATAGTTTTCAGCTGTCCAGCTGTTATTCTTCCACAAGTTATGTTCAAGGCTTGCTGTTTTAGGCACCACTAAGTTATATTGAGTTATACGATAGTATTGTAAAAGAAAACCACAACAGAAAAGAACTACAAGTTCCACCTGTGCTAACGATTGACGAGATGTTACTATTAGCTCAAAGAAGTCCAAATAATGATATTTTTGATGTAGAAGAACTAGGTGCAGGTATGACTTTTCTTAACTTTTTAACATCACTTGTGGAGAAGCGTTTAAGTATAATCTTCAGCTGAAAAATGCTCCTCCACAGGTGATGTCCAACAGTTATTTTGAGGCTTGGATTTTCCCGTGTTTTATCAACTTTAAATAGTTCTCAAATGCTACAGTTAGAGCTACATTTCTTAACTCAATCCCAATTTTGCAATCAAGTAATTTCAACCCACTAATTATATAATTATTCATATTAATGAAGCTAGAGATGTCAATCATCTTGTATCAATCTTTTACACTAGCAACCAGGTTCCTTCATGAACATGGCATTCTTCTTCATTTTAATGATCATCTTCGTGAGTTGAATACATTATTCTTCATCGATCCATCTTGGTTATGTGATATGTTATCATTGGTTGTAACTGTGCGTGAAAGAAATCCCTTTATTAAAGGAGGATACATCAAGAAGAATGATTTGATGCTTGTATTGAGGAACCCAAGATTACCAGAAAGATTTATCCCACAGGTAATAATAATACCATTCAGTTACCGATTTGTATGGTGTCCAGTGGTCGAAATAGTAGCCTGAAACTATGCTCAAAGATCACTCCTCCACAGTATTACTGCTCTTATTTCGACTACTGGTATCAGAAATGACTTGCAAATTATTTATTAAGAGCAAGGTTGAAAATAAGTGTTGCACGTCTAGGGTGAAGTGTTTTGTTGAGCATAGAATTTTGTTGAAAACTACTAAAACCCTCTTTCACAGGTGATGAATATCAGTTATTTTCAGGCTTGGAGAATTTAGTAAATTTACTGAAAATAAATCACTAAATTATATGAAAATAAGACTTGTGCGAAAGCCAAAAAAGACATTTCATTGGTAGACCAATGGAATGTCTTCCTTTGGTTTTTTTTGCCTAGTGTAAATGTTGACGTAAAGACAACAAAAAATTCAATTTAATTATAAAATTATTGACAACATTGTTCTGAAGGTATTATGCCGAGCTTACTTAATTGTTTTTTTCACGTAACCTGACTTCGGATGGGTCGCTCGCTCAGTTGGTAGATACTTATTTTTAGTTAAAATCAAGATAAAAAACCACAAAAATACGTGCTTATTTCTTAACTTTTTGCCCTGCAGTCTTATGTAGACCAACGTGTCAGCATAATAAAAAATTAGTGATGTGTGTATAGGCAGTGGAAATTCAAGATTTTCATTTTCTCTTCATCCTACACAACCAACATGATTACAGCCCTCTCTTGTGTCAATGCAGGGAACACTTAGTCAATTACCGTTTGAAAAGATTAATTTTATGATCACAAATTTAACTAAAACAACGTCCGTAAAATAAAGGAGAACAGATATAAAAAGAGCATTTTTATAACTGATTGAAGTTATGGATTTGCCATTGTGGATGAAACAATATATACTTCAAAATTATTCCACTTGGTACCAAAAGTCCTGGGTCAGTCATGTTACATGAAACAAACAATATTTTTAGGTTCTTTGTCACCGTCTGTAAATGATAAATTATAGAAAAGAAAAAAGGAAAAAAACTTTAGGTGTCTGATGCAAGACTTATTTTCCATATTTTGGTACAATGGATTATGAATATTTTTTTGAAATTTGTGATATCAAGTGAAAATCTTGTAAGTACAAGATTATTTGACTCTGTGAACAACTTATTTCTCTGAGAGAGCCCTTTCTTTGTCCCATCCTTGCTATGTATACTCTAGATTAACAAATTATTATAATCTTACTTTAGTATTTACGACTCCTTGAACGATTTGAAATAGCTCTTTGTCTGGATGAGAGCACTTTTTTGATTCCGTCTATGCTGCCAAAAGAACGCCCTGGGTTAACAATGGAAAGAGCTATCATGAAATACGTTGATAGAGCTGATAAGAATGATTCTAGGAAAAATCAATATATCAATAGAAATTACCATATGAGCTACATTCCATCTGGATTTTGGAGTCGATTAATAGGTACTGAATTTATTAAAGTCTTTATCTAGAAAAACTAATCTTTAACGATGAATCTCAGGTATTTTCATAAAATTTCCAAAAAACATTTATATGTATATTTTTAAAAGTTTTTCCATAATTCCAAATTAAAAGAAAATTAAAGATAATATTTTTTGGCTTGATAGTATGCTTTCAGGAAAAATTTCATTTTGACAGTTTGACTTCCACATAGCAATTACTCCGCTAATCTCTAATCTAATCCCCCCTCTATAACTTTTAATATAACCATGCTATAGTATTGAAACTTTCCAGAAAGTCTGGTCAAACCATATTAAACATTTTTGCATTTTTGCATTTTTGCATATTATTTTAATGATGATATCAAGAAAAAACAGGCGGTGCAAAAAAAGATTTGTCTCCATAGTTTGTCAGAATGTTTTTCAAGCAAAAATAATAATAATAAAAAAAAAAAATCAATAAATCTTTTTTACCTACTGCCAAAAAATTGGTTGCTAAGGGAAAGTTATCCCTAGTTGCCAAAAAAATATATTTCAAAATTATCCTAGATAAATTATAGGAAAAGTCCCAAAATCTAGTCTAGTCATATTAGCCATTCATTCAAAAGTTATGAAAATACTATGACAGGAGGGCACAATGCCCCCCTCTCCCAGTAGAAAAAAAAGGTAAAAATATATTATAGTGGTTCATAAAAATGTTGTTCTTTTTTCATTTTCTGTTTTCTATAATATAGAAGTATAAAAAATGTTTGCTAGAGATTCATGAAGTGTATAAAATCTGTCTAACACAGAAATAATTTTCAGCAACAAAGTTGATGTTAAGATTAACCGGTGTGAAATAGCAATCTTCAACTGTGGAGGAATGTTTTTAAGTATAGTTTTCAGCTACTAAAACACTCCTTTAGAGGAGGTAATCTTGGTAGTTATTTTTGGCCTAAATATTTAAGATAACATTCAATACCAGTTATGACACCCTAATCTTTATTTAACTTGAAAAGTTATTTCATCAGGGGCACTGCGCTAGACTAAAAAGTGCCTGGGATGAGACTTGTTCAAAGAAACTTTTGAACAGATGTTGAATTCATTGCATTTTAATTCTTTATACCGCGGCGGCGCCGTTATTGTACTTTCTATGTAAACAAACTTTATTAAATTTATTTAAAACTCATAAAATAATAATTATCTATTTATAACTTTCATAGAAATGCTATTTGTAGAAGAAGAATATTATCATAAGTAAACTATTATTTCTTAAAAAGAAAATATTGTGGACTTGCTTACCAGGATTTTATATTGACTAATTGCTCTTGTTTACACTCGATTATTTGACCATTTCAGCTTTGTCTAATAGCGAAATAGTATCAGGATGCTAACGCTACTCCCACTTATCAGCCGATTAGGAAATTAATCGTTGTTTCGATCCTTGCCCTTTCCAATAAGCACTGCCTATGGCCTTTATATTTATATATATTATATATTTGCTCCATTTCAATACTAACCAAAGCATAAAGTAGGATTTTTGAAAAAATTATATAAAAATTATATTAAATTATATAAAAACATGAATCAAGGAGCCAAATCTGAGAATTTTTTCGGGGGCTTCGCCCCCAAGACCCCCACTAATCAGAAATATATTTCTTTTATTTAAAATCTTTTTAGAGCATTATTTGCAAAATTATGTATAAAAGCATAAACAAATAAGTGTCCCTTTCCAATATGGCCCCTAAAATTCCAAAAGCTTAATAAGTGTCGTGGAGTTAATTAGAGCATCTACACATTTGTTTTATAGCACGAGT
The DNA here is from genome assembly GCA_032360805.1 of Neoturris breviconis. NCBI lineage: Eukaryota > Metazoa > Cnidaria > Hydrozoa > Anthoathecata > Pandeidae > Neoturris > Neoturris breviconis. The sequence continues at coordinate 3,646 of JAULBZ010005020.1, read as the reverse complement.
GATAATAGCTGTTCATAAGTGGGGTATGATTGTTGCCGCAGATCTTGCAAATGAAAAAGTTGAAAGTTTAACTGTTAGTGAGCAATACTCACTTGTATTCTGGAGACAAGGAATTCTTGTCTTTTATGAAGACGGATATTTTTTGATAGAATCTTTTCATGATGACGTAAGTACAGTGGTCAAAATAAGATTAAATATAATCACTGTGGAGTAGGGAGTTTTGAACATAGCTTAACCTATATTTTATCTCCTTTCAGAACATACTGGAGAGTTTCGTTCACTGCTCAGTTGATTTTTGGCATGTCAATACTAAACAAGAAACAAGAAATGTCCAACTTTAATATTCTTGAAAGCCATGGTTTGTTTATAAACATTAACAGATTAAATAAATGCTTAGTTGTAGACTATGTATTTGATTTGCATTTTTCATATAATCTTTTGCTAGACTGAGGAGATAGAAATGTAGGTGTATCACTGTGCAGTTATATGATGGAGATATGTAAAAGGTTTTTCTGATCTACATTTAGACTGAATATGAAGGTTACAGTAATGAAGGTGTAGCTATCACTGTATGGTCACGCGATGAAGATTTCTCTGTAATGGGCTTTATTATTGACCATCTAGACATGCTGATATCTGAATGGTATCCAGGTACTAAAATATATGTTTCTCTACTCAAGTGTACTTACCAATTTCCTTGAATAATCACCATGCTTACCAATTTCCTTGAATAAGCACCATACCTTATACCATATCTCCCACGAATAAGTGTTCCTTTTTAGATAGATATTTTGGTAATAAACACCTGCTCTAAATAACGCCCCTTGAAAGTGGATGTTTTTAATCTAAGCCACCCTCCCATATTAGTGCTAGTTCTGAACAACTTCGGCTGCAGCTTGCTCTGTTAGAAGAATATTTGAGCCTCAAGGGGGGGGGGGAGCTTATTCAATCAACAAAACTTAAGGTATTTAGAAATTTTCTGGAGAATAGAAAAAACACCACAATAATATGCTCGTATTATACTGTTTCTTCTTTTCTTAATTAATATCTACATCTTCATCATCTGAATTCTCATCTAACAGCAAAAACTATTATGGATTTTCGTTTTCACTAAAGAATGTTATTATTATTTTTATTATTATTATGTTATCACACAGCTCAAAAGTTAATTTTATTATCCCCACCAAACAAAGTTTGGATGAACTATTGCTATTAATAATATTAAATGGATAAATATTAAATATTACGTGGTTGCACACTTTTTGAGAATATAAAGTACTATAATATAATTTGGTCAGCAGTCAAGTATTGGTCATAAAGAGATCAATTTCAAAAGGTGGTACTATCACTTCAGATTTTCATAATAGCACTCTATTCTCAGCAATATCTCAGAAATTTTGTGCATCATTGTCAAAAATGATGTATTATCAGAGATATAAGGTATGTATGTATTCTTACTTTTTACCTATGAATATGTATGTGCTGTTATTTTTATTTTTTTTTTCAATAACAAGCCTCTTGTTTTATCTTCTATTCCAGATTTTTTTGTTTATGTATTTGTTTCAGGCACTATAATACGCCGTTTGTTCTATGGTATGTCAAAATATTGGAATTTTTTTAATCCTTGATCAGGCCTTCATAAATTGCGCACCCAACGTGCAAGCAAACACGATTAATATACATGAATGTTCGTGCACATAAAAGCAAGCGCTGGACAAATAAATTTCATTCAAATGTCAACGTTACCGTTGTATGCATATATTTCCATGAAAAACTACAAACATTTGTTTGCATGTATACCGCAGTTATTGCTACCATGCTACTATTTTACGTGCACGGAAGTATGTATATGCAATGTTTTTAATTTATTAAGGCCTGTTGATACAAGAAAATACAAGAAAATTGAAACAAGGTAAGATAATCTTAAAAATTAAATGTTTGAAATGGAGAAACAATCACTGTGGAGGAGTAATTTTTAAGCACAGCCTCAGGCTGCAAAGCCTGAAGCTATGCTCAAAAATTCCTTTCTCCACAGTGATTATTTGTTCTTACCTTAATTTGTCATCAACCCTGCATCTGATTGAGTAAATAACCACTGTGGAGGAGATATTTTTGGGCTTATCTTCAGGCTACAAAGCCTGAAGCTCAAAATTCACTCCTCCACAGTGATTACTTGCTTTTACTTTGGCTGGTATAGAATCAATTTCAATCTTGTTGACCCTACACAATTCTTGTTATATATACCCAGTGGTCGAAATAAGAGTAAATAATCACTGTGGAGGAGTGACATTTGAGCATAGCTTATAGCTATACTTAAAAATACCTCCTCCACAGGGTTATTTACTGAATTTTAGCCAAAGTTATATTTTATATTTCTAGAAAGATTGTAGCATATGATTTTAACATGATCCTAAAAGCTGGCAATTAAATTAAAAAAAATGACAAGAAATGAATGAGGAAAAGAGAAATAAGGTAATCCTGCCTCTATGGGGTTGTGAAATTTAATCACTTCCGTTTAGATTAAGATTTTTAATAGTCCTTATTCTATTTTCGCAGTTTGATCATTATCCAGTGGTTGAAATTAGAGTAATACTCACTGTGTAGCCTGAAGCTATGCTTAAGAATCACTTCTCCACAGTGATTATGTACATATCAGTGTTGGGAAATAGAGTAAATAACCACTGTGAAGGAGGGATATTTAAGCCTATATTGAGGCTATAAACCTGAAGATATGCACAATATTTTCTCCTTCACATTAATTATTTTTTCTTACTTCCCCCACTATTATATAATACTAGTAATGATTTTGACCCTGAAAAATTGATTTCTTATTGTTAAAAGTTCTTCTGAAAAGGAGTGGAGGAGTGTTTTTTTTAGTATAGTGTTCAACTTGGTGACGATTTTGTTTTAATTGAAATTATAGTTGACACTAGATGTCCATTATGATTATCAACATAAAATTTGAAACCCATAATAAATCATAGTAAAATATTTGTACCATGTTGGCTTACAAGTACCAAAATGGAGTAGTACTTAGACTACTCTATCAACAATTAAGCTTCGCTTAGTGTATTTGAAGTATCAAAAATAATTTCATTGTGCCATTTCTGCCCCACAGAGTTTTTTTAAAAAAATTAAAATCATTTCAGAAAAGGAGAAAAGGTATAAACAATTTTCTAGGGCAGCAAAAATATGTTTTTTGGTAATGTTTGTATATACAATTGTTTGCTAATTGAAATTAAATAATTTACGACATTTCAGAGGTTGAAATTTTCGGGTACTTTAAATTTCACAGTTTCAAAATATGGGCAAATAATCACTGTGGAGTCGGGATCGATCACTGTCACAGTTAAGGTGGATTTCCACAAGGTGAAAAATGTGCGATGAAAGACAAAAGAAGACATTCCATTGGTAGAAATTGATGTCACACCATATGTGAGGTCAATTTCTATTTGGCATTTCTTTGAAGAGGTGAGAGGGGGGATTTAAGTCAGAAAAAGAAATTTCAAATTTCCAAGGGGTGTTGATACATTGGAGGATACTATGATAACCCTCAGTACAAGTTTATGACTTTTGTTTTGTTTTATTCACATTGTTTTGTTTGAGATCAAAAAGAGTTAACCTCTTGATATCTGTTCAACGTAGG
>JAULBZ010005019.1:0-13924 GCA_032360805.1 Neoturris breviconis | reverse complement strand
GGTCATTTTCCGTATTTACGTTTTACTTGTGGCTTGTATTGCTTGTCGAAATTCGTGAAATGTCTTATAATTTATGCGATCGGTTGTAGCTAGCTACAATCCTGGTCAAATGTAAATGGAATTCTTCTGGTTTAATTCGAAGTTTCTTTTGATAAGTATACGCTGCTGTTATTCTCAGGGTATTTTACAGTGACAACCTCATTCCCAGGTTTCTATGAAGACCGTTGGGCTTTTTTACAGTTTGATGAGACGGAAGTTGAGTAAATAAACATCTATAAAACCATAAAAAAGCTATAAAAATATACTGAACAAAATGTGATATGATCGTATTGCTCTTTTTAGTCAACAAAATAAAACTGAAGAAAAACAAGATGGTTTACAAACCAATGTCACTAGAGGTGTCTCTGCCTGTGCGGTACCTTCACCAGGAACAAGGAGAAACATTGAACAGGCTGGTAAAGTTGTACCCCCAATATTTCTGTTTGACTATGTTCCGGCACATGAAGAAACCAATGGCAAAAACCGGGTCAAGGAAAATCGCGATAGTAGTGGTGGCCGACGTAGAAATGCAACCGAAAGAGATTTAACCCTTCGTTAATATGGTGGGGTAGCTACCCCCGGAAATTTATTACTTCATGGGAAGGTAATAGAAGATTCAGGGGGCAAAAAGTCACAAATGTAGATTTTTAAAGTATGTAAGAAAACAACCTCCTGAATAATAATCTTTGTTATGTTACTTTCAAAGCAACATTTAAAATTTCAGGGAGTCCACACCATACTAATGAAGGGTTAAGAAAACTTGTAAGTGCTATTAAAACTTCGTGAGACGTATGAATACTTTGCTTCGACAGACATCCAACGAGAAGCTTGTATTCCAGAGAATAGAATTTTGAACCGCACCATACGCAGATACTTAAACAAGATTGGGTATAGATTTACCTAGTGCCGTAGTAAAGGACAGTTGTTGACAGAAGATTTAAGAAAATGTCAAAGTTTGCCTGGAAATGTAAACGGCTACCCGCGACATTTTGGAAAAAATATCATTTTACTTAGATAGAACGTCTTGGATGTACAAAACAAATCCGTGCCAACATGCCCGCACTTTGAGAACACGCACTCGGAAAAAGAAAGGGGAGAATCTAAGCCAAAATTGTACGGCCAAGGGTAAAAAAGAAGGAGTTGGAGGTAAATTTGCCAGGTTTATAGTTGTCATCTTCTATGGTCACGGTGTTATAAAATGCCACCAATACACCGGGAATATTAACGCAGAAATGTGTAATTTGTTCAAGGTTTACCCTTTACAAAACAGTGCTCTGGCATGAGAAGCCATAAAATCGGTTGGTTGACGATTGTTCAAAATTCCTACAATATCTCCTGACCTGAATCAAATCTAAAGCAACTTTCACTAAATTGGAAAAGAATTAAAATAAGATGCGTTGTATAAAAACATAACGAATAAAAGTTATATCCATTTCTGCAGTCGTGTTAAAAACATAAAAGTCATAAACGTTCCTATGGGAATAATAAATCGAGCCATTGATTCGATGCCAAAGCGCATCGACATGGTCATAAAAAACAAAGGACTCAAACAAAATACTAAAACTCAGAACAAATCATACAGTGGTATATATGCACTTCATATAAACCGGAGAAAAAAAGTAAAAAAACCCTATATCTATGAGTTTGCCAAATTAGTTGGTACTGAGCAAAGCTTTTAGGAAAAAGTATATATATCTGTTCTGGGTTCTTACATATTCTTTTAGGAATTTTAAGTTTTAAGCTCTTCAGTTTTTTTTTGGATTAAGACCCAATGAACTTTGCTTTGATTGTTTTTTAAAAACAGATAAACTAAATTCACTAACGCTTATATATGTATACTTTTAAACGGTTTACTGGTTTTAACTCTTGAATGCCATTAGTGCATTTCCTATTAAAACTTCACGGACGTGAACCGTTGAAAATCTATAAAAAAAAATTACTATTATTTTTTACAGATTTTTTACATCTAATAGGAACAAATTACTTTTAATATGATAATAACGTTTTTAACTGAGCATAATGTTTGCAAAGCATCATGTGCATCTCCTACGGATCTTCGACAGTTTTGAAGAATTTGAAGTACTTCCACCGAGTTTGCATCATTTAGTTTTGATATCATTTATGACCACACCAACGTATTTTTCGTATACGTGTACTTGATGTTGCAAATATTAGCGTTTTTTTGCTCCATAGACTATCATCAGCGAAGTGTGTTTTTTGGAGCTGGAAGATGTACAGGCAGATCTTCGAGTAAGGTTAGAAAATCAGACCACGCCATTAATTTGTCAACCCATCTTAAATCGTTTAAAAAAAACACTTCGGCATATTCAGCACCTACCCATGCAAAAGTCTCTGTTGCTGGCGAATCGAAATATTTAAATATGTCAGTGAGAGGTTTAGGATGAACGTTTTCCCACAGTTTGCTGGGCAAATGATCATCACATTATTTCCCTTCTTACGACCAAAGTTAATATTGTTTTCACGCAGTGTTTCTGTGGCATGAATATAATATTCACCCGCAGATGCACTCACTATTTTTCGCATTTCGAAGAATCTCCATTTTTGATAATTTCACACGATCATTTACGAATTTTCAACTCGCCAAGCTGTTCTGAACAACTCTGATCTACGCTTGTCTGACATTTTCAAAATGAATTCTAAAAGGTCAGTTTTTCCTTCCTCTTTCTGACCGTGAGCGTGCATAAAGAGGTCGCGTTTGTTATGAAGTTATTGTTATCCAATATAATGTCATAAACTGTAATTGTATCATATTTTAATTCGATCTTTTTTGCCCGTGGTTCTCGCACCCGCATGTCTGCTGCGGATTGAATAGACACTCGCTGAGTATTGACCTTTTTGGTTTTCTAAGAATTTGCTAGCACTGGGTGATTCTCAGATGTGACATAATCAGGGTCCTCTTTCTTGACATATTGTTATGCATCATAATAGTTTGTGTGTAATTCTTGAAAGTGACAAAGTATTTCCAAATCATGGATAAAAGTTTCACGAACCATTATCCACCGTCGTACTCTATTAAGTTTTACTACCAGATGATAGTGTAAAGCGTCGTCCTCTTTGTGTTTTTCGCAAGAACAGGTCCATTGTTTAACTACTTATTTTCTAAAGCATCAAATACACACGTCGTTGATCAGAGCATGCAGAGATCTCTTGTTTTTGTTTTGTTTTGTTTTTACTATTTTGTTTGTATATGTATATACATATATACTCGATGTGTTTATTTATCTAGGATATAGAACAGTTTGACCAAGCATTTATAGTGGAAAATATTATAAAAATGACATGGTTTGCTACCTCTAGGCCTCCCAGGTCGGCATTCTTCTGTGGTAAAGTATTTTTGGCCTTTAGGCTGCAAATTAACCTCCAATGATGCTTCTCCACAAAGGAATTCAGAGGTCACTGCTCTAACACACTACATAGACTTGGTTGTTTAAATTTTCCCGCCAACTTTCTTTGTTTACATTTTTACACCAGATAGAGGCTGGATGTTTTAAAAACGGCATTAAAATGAGGCTGAATTTATTATGTCTATGTCAATTATGTGTATGTTTTTATTTTCGAAGCATATGGCACGTCATCTTTCCTTTACACATGCGTATTGTGTACATATCTGGTAGTACTGCACGTAGTAACTACGTAGTAATCACATCTCTTAAAATATCACATAAATTATCCGTGAGTTACTACATGAAAATATGGCTACCAAAACAAAAACGGTCGACGGTTTGGCATTTGTTCCACACGATTTGGTTGAATTGGTCGACCGAAACAAATACACCCTAAATGAGTATCACCTGAACTAAACGAACTTTAATTTGATCTTGTTTTGTTTACTTTCGTTTTCATTATTTGGTTACCGTCAGTTACCGATGCGACGGACGTTAATTATTCAAAATGGTGACTTCAAAAATTAATTTCTTCGTTTATTTTATTTCTTGCCTCGATTATTTTTACTTGCTGGTAGAATGTTCTACTTTTGGCATTTGGGTTAATGAAGAAACTCAGATTGATCAGCGGGAAAAAACTGAATCAAACAAGCAGATTGCTCCGATCCCACTAAACAAACCAGGTCGCGAGCAGGTTTGATCGGTGGGTCCACGAATCAATCTGAAATCCGAATTAAATGCAAATTGGGTTTGATCAGTGTGATTAGTGTGCCCACTAAAGTGCGAATCAAATGCACCCTTATGCGGGGTAATAGGATACATAGAACTTTATTTTGATCATACAATATCTTTTCGTTGAATAATATGTGTTTTACTCTTCCCAGTCTTTTAAATGGAGAAAATACTGCAAATAGGAGAGCAATTGATTTGTTCAGGGGTTAAAAATATCTCCCGGTCATCACTGTGGAGGAAAGATTCTTCAGAATATTTTCTGCCAACATGGAAGATATTCTGAAAAATGTTAATAATATACCACAAAGAATCATGGACTCAATATTATTTCCTACAAAAATAGATTTGGCACAACCTTTTTTCTAAGGTCTCTTCTCTAGTCATATTATGTGCGATGTATAGCACATATTTATCAGTCAAAGAAAGAGGAAGCATTGTAACCTCGTTCCCAGGGCTTCTTGCCTTTTCGATTTAAACGTAGAGAGAAGAAGCCCTGGGAACGAGGTTGGAAGCGTTGAGATTTAAGTAGGATTTTGAAATTATTTCTTACGTTATTGGTATATTTACAATGAAAAAATGGTTCATTATCAAATACGAATACAACCTCATAACCAGTAATGCTTGCATTTGTTTGTTCTAGAAATAAAAAAAAAATTAGGAGGATTTAAGGCAGCCTTTACATTGGGTCTATTTCTTTCATCAATCCGAACTCCGATCAATCTAATCATTCTCATCATATCAGATGAATATGACGTCAAGGGCGCAAACCATTGTTCAAATTTCATAAAATTGATTTGCCATGCTTCTTTTCCTCTTTATTAACTGTAGACAGGAGGAACGTTCTTACATATTTAAACATCAAGATATAAACATAATTTTAGTGAATAACCTTTATTTGTGGATTTTGACTTTTAAAAGGTCTGTGTAGTTAAGAACAGTTCTAAAAGTCTGTTTAATAAAGATATTTAAAAATGAGGAGTTTTAAAAAATGTTGCGCTCTGTAAGGGTCAATAAAATAATCTGCAAGTAATTTTTAGTTTTTTTTGTACAATTATGAGGTAAATTTAGAAATTTTGTCAAAACGAAGTCAAAACGAAGTCAAAACGACGTCAAAACGACGTCAAAACGACGTTAAAACGACGTTAAAACGACGTTAAAACGACGTCACGACATTAATTTAGAAACGCGCTCTCTTACCTTGTGGAGCTGACCAATTCACTGCAATGTTCACTTCATTCCAATTTATTTTCATGCAATTTACAGTAATGTTTTGCACTTTACCTGGCCACAAATGTTTGTCGTATGTATCTACACCAACACACCCTATAAATAGAAAACTTAGAAAACTAAGTGATACTAAAGGTGAATTTGCACTAGGCGAAAATTTTGTACGAATAAGTGAAAAGAAGGCATTCCATTGGTACAAATTGGGTTGGAAAGCCTTCTTAAATCTTTTTATTTGCCCAACAAATTAGATTAGACAACCTCGTTCCCAAGGCTTCTTCTCTCTTGACGTTTAGCGTTAAACCTCAAGAGAGAAGAAGCCCTGAGAACGAGGTTGTAGATTAGACACAAATCTACATCATGTGAAGTGTTTAGTATGACTACCGAATACGTATTGGATTAGCCTGAGCTCCTGTCCCAAACCACTGCGAGTAGTAGTACTACTCGTAGTGGTTTGGCTGGGACTGGAACTCAGGCTAGTATTTGGTATATGGTAAACGCTCAATGTAAAAGACTACTAAATATGTCCTAAATAACACCATCTATCCAAGTGTAATATACAGTCCGTACAGAGTTCGTACACGTTCCGTTCCGTGAACGTTCCATACACGATCCGTACAATTCGTACACGGGGATATCTTAAAATTGCGTCTTAAATAACCCAGTAGGAACGCGACGCCTTATCAACGTCAAAAAGACGTCGTTGTGACGACGCGACGTTGATAATGCGTCGCATGATGACAGGGTAATACCCTTTTCGTCACTGTGAAAGAGAGAGAGAAAAACTTACGATTTTCTATAACTTCTATCAAGATAATAATGCAAGTTAAAAAAACTAAACACGTTAGATTATTCATTGTAAGTAGTGACTTGTGATATGTTTCTGTTTCCGCAAGTTGGTTCAATTTATAAGAACTTACGTTGCGGAATCGAAACCTCGTTTCGCCGGTTTATTATTTTCTTTTAACAAAAATATTTCTAGACAGAAGAGTCCCTGGGAATCAGGTTGGTCAAAATATTAAGTACTTTACATCACAAAAGGTTTACAATTGACGAGTTGTTGGCATCAACCTATTTCTACAGTTTTTATTCGTCCAAATATTAAGTACTTTACATCAACCTCGTTCCCAGGGCTTTTTTCCGCTTCCCTTCAAAAAGCGGAAAGAAGCCCTGGGAACGAGGTTGTACTTTACATGACAAAAGGTTTACATTTGACGAGTTGTTGGCATCAACCTATTTCTACAGTTTTCGTTCGCTGATACGTCATCAATCGATTTGTTCATTTATTCGTTAATTTCAAGAATAGTTTCGTAGCAGAAAATATTTTATCAGTCATATGGTCGTTGAACGGTTACTTGGTTACATACGTGCAATAACAGTGCGAAGAACTTGTTCAAAGTTCGCAGTAAAGACGATGGAACAATATTGAAATCGTTGTTCTCGCGTCTTTAATGTAAACTTTGAACAAATTCTTGTCCCCACTGGGTACGGATTACGTATTGCTATATATGGCAGTATCCAGTATATCGAATTCAGTAGTCTTTCATGCCGTGCAAATGACGTTTAGAGAAACGAAACTAATAGTACACTCATAACAAACTTATCAGGTATCAAAATGAGAAAATGATATGGTTGTGGGAATTTATTTTAATCTGGATAACTGTATTGTTCAGTGTTTGAAATAAGAAGAAATAATCACTGTGGAGGAGGGATTTTTGAGCATTGCTTCAGGCTTATACTGTTGTTAAATTTAATCTTGAAGAATCAAAATGAGATTTATGTTAAGATATGCTCGCTCCCGAGTGTTTCTATTTTTCATTCCTACGTATTGTTTTTTGTTTGTTTTTAATCCGCAGGGTACTCAAAGTTTGTCCAAAAATACACGCTACTACGATAAATACAGGATTTCGCTATACCTCCATTCACAAGAAATGATCTGCGGAAATAACTGTTATAGTTTTTATTTCTATATCTTCGTCAAAGGAAAGGGAAATTTGTAGAAATAAAAACTCCGGGAAAAAATTCAATGAAGGAAGATTGTGTAAACAAAAACCGCGAATTTTTTTTTAAAAATGGGTTTGCAAAATTAAAAAGGGTCCTCTAAGGTAGTTTAATATAAGCTACAAACACGAGATTCTCCTTCTTCCTTTATATCTGCGGTAAACTGAATATCACAAAACAAAACACGTACGCAGGGACTCTAATCGTTTGACGTGGTTCTAGCGTCTTTACGGCAGACTTTGAAAAGTTTTTAAGGTAATGTTTTTTTTAAATCATCTCTCCGTCAATAACAAACCCGGGGATCAAGCGTCTTGATTGCGGTTTTTGCCCACTGCGGTATCCCTGGAATACAGACTTTCAAAATTTGATTTGGAAGAGAAGTAACATTAAGATCGCAAAATAATAAAAAACATTTCCAACTTCCGGTTCGTAACTATCCAATGTCCAAACAAACAACTTCGTTTTTAGGACTTCTTCTCTTGACGAACGTCAAGAGAGAAGAATCCCTGGGAACGAGGTTGTCAAACAAACAATTACTTTCTGTTTTCAAACACTGGGAACTGTTGTAGTGTTCTTAAAAGGTTCGTCATTCATACGTAGTCTTTCTTGAGAGTAAAACAAATCATCTGTTTATTTAAGGTCGTCTTGCCAAAAAAAAACAAAAAAGAAGAGAGAAAACCGAAATACTCCATTTTATCAGATTAGCAAACAAATATGGTATTGTGAGGAATGTTTCGGAAAGTGTGAACTGCATAACTTTGAAGCTTTCGTGTGAGATTCTGTCACAGATTCTTTTGAGAAGTATAAATAAGCACATTGTACTCGTTTGAATATTCATAACACAATCTCTATAAATAAAATTTCAATAAAGAAAACTGATTCTTCTAGGCGATTATGCAAATCATTTGGTCGACCCTGAAGAAGTACCTGATCATGCCAGGTATAGCTGAACTAAGAGAAAATGAGAGACTCTGGATAAATATCCTGGGCATCTATCTTACTATGTATGCCAGATGATTATCTTTAATAAAGAAGCTATAGTAACTACTATTCATGTGACTTTTATCAATAAGACTTCGGTCCGCATTGGACTCTAGTCGTGGAGGTACCAAAATCGGCAGAATCGGAACTAAATTGGGAAATCTGAAATTCTGTATAAACGAACTATTTACAGTGTAATATTGTATCAACAAGTAAACAACAGCAATTTACATTGAGAGTAGGTGTGGCCGCAGGGTGGAACTATCGCTCGGGGATAGGGATAGCAAGATAGCCTGCTAGCCCTAGCACTAGGGTTTACTAACCAGCCCTAGAAAAAGGGTTTACTGACTAGCCCTAAATAGGGTTTACTGACTAGCCCTAATACTAGGGTCGACTGATTAGCCCTAATACTAGGGTAGACTGATCAGCCTTAATACTAGGGTTGACTGATCAGCTAGGGTTGACTGATTAGCCCTAAATAGATTTTACTGATTTAGCCCTGATACTAGGGTTGACTGATTAACCCCAATAATACTTGTTTAGCAGTTAGGGGAGGTTATTTTTCCGCAAGCATAAATCTGTAATTATTGGTTAATTATGATGTATTGATAAATTTCAAGCTTTAATTTTAAAAAAGACGTGAGTACCATTTAATTAGTCTCTAATGTTTAATATAAGTACTATTTTGTCTATCACTAGGGTTTAGTGACTAACCATTATACTGGGGTGCACTGATTAGCCCTAACACTATGGTTATCAAATAATAATAATTATGAAATACAGATCGCAGGCACACATGATGCCTCTATGAATCGCTCGAATATAGTTGAAGCAAATTACTTCCGACTTTAATATTTTCTTTAATCGCAAATAATTCATGTTGTTCTTCTTTCGACATCCCATCTCTCATTTCTCAAACACTTCGTTATTTTGATACCTGTTCTTGGTGTGCCTCTGATTTTCCAAATGTACTTAAAGTCTGTTTCGTCTAGATTTCTTTCTTCTGCCTTCTCTTTCCACAGTTTAATTAATAACCTTTTTAATGCAGTATAATCTTCAGTGACACTTACGCTTTTGTATTCTGGTTTGTTCTTAAAGTCCCTAAGATTCTTCATCACTTTATCTTTATCTTTTTCACCCTTCAAAATAATCTTGATTGGTCTTCTTTTAACTTTTTCTACATTTTCTATTCTTATAATAGCTCTGTACGTTATTGGGGTACGTAGAGCTCCAATGGAATTTTTAACAGCTTTTTCATTCTCTCTTTCTTTGTCGCTGTTAATAGTTTCTTTTATACCATAAATGATTATGTTACATGAACGTAACCTTTTGTCTTGCTGTTGAGCCAATTGAATGTTCGTCTCTCCCTGAATTATCAAACTTAGATCTTTACATATACTTTGTGAGAATTGTTTAATTTCCAATCTACATTTTGTTTCTTTTATTATTGTTTGCGTCAGTTTTTCTTTAACTTCAGAGGTATTTTCTTTAAGATTCTTTAACAATGACGCCCTTATGTTCATGCTAATCCCACCTTTTTATCTATTGTTGTTTGCAGTTCTTCCATTACATCGCAGTCGGTTCCTATTTGGAGACGTTGTACGGTAGCTTCAGGCTCGGTTTCTTTCTGAGCATACCCTTTAGTCCTGCCATAGACTTGATCTCCCTTTTGTAATTTGTCTGTATGACCTTTACATGAATATGCTTTAATAGATAAACGCTCACATAGCGTCCGACATTCAAGCTAGACCAGTTTATAGTCGTTAGTAGGCTAAATCCAAAAAGCGGGAAAAATATCGAGGTTAATCGGGAAATCGGAGTGCCGTAATGAAAACGAGAAGAGAGAGAACAAACATGTTAATTCTCTTCTCTTTTAAGTATAAATTTAATCAAAGCGGGTCACTATTTTTGAGCGAAATTTTTATAACGACGGCCTGCTAGTCTATATTCAAGCATGAGAACAGCGTTATCTGATTTAGTATTTTGGTTTTCCAGTTTCAAAATTTGTACGCTTCTATTCAGTTCCTCAATTTTCGTGTTTCTATCGATAATAAAATCTGGTTTAGATATCGTATTCTCGCTTGCTACGCAATTAAAACAAACATACTTGCTATAACAGTTTCTATCGAACATTATTAATTAATACTCCGGTAGCTGGGTGCAACTGTAGTGCACCAGGCGTTTACACCCGCCGTATTTTAATGTTTCTTTCTTATAATTTGAATCACGCTTTTCTACCGAACACTGCATTCTTTGTGTTTGAGCGTCTTGGATTACCCACTTTTCTCTTACGTGTTCAATATTTCATATGCTTTCCTGTTGTAATATCCTAATTTCCATGAAAGGTTTTTCCTTCCTTTTCAAACACGTCCGATCATGATGACTTCAAATCTAAGCGCATTTGTTCGTGTAAATTCTAAATTAAACCGTTACAATGGTTGAAAGCGACGTCACCTGACAATGATCTTGCAATTGATTGGTTTCTTCGTCCCAAAGAAACCAATCAATTGCAAGCTCATTGACAGGTGACGTCGAATTTAAGCATTGTAATAGTTTTGTTTCGAATTTCGAACTCGCCTAGTGAAACTCGAAGGTTGTTATGTCAACGCAAACTGTCGAGGAAAGATTTTTGAGCGACACTTCAGGTTTTACCGACAGCAGCTCATGCTAATTAGTTGTAACTTTATTATGTCGTGTTTAGGTATCTGCTGTCACACAGGAATTAAATGAACAAAAAGTGCTGACGAACGCACTTAATTTACAGGTACGTTTTAATATTTTTTTACTCGTTACCAGTAATTTGGAAGCGTGGAGTTTTATTTGATCAACTGTATTTTGATAGAGTAATAAAAAATTAAATTTATTTGGTTAAATTTTTGCTAAAGAAAACAGCGAAAAAAAGTATTCTGTAGAATTCTGCTTTAAAAATGATTTGTTGTGCTAATGTTACATAAAGACAAGCCGGCAAGTGACGTTTTTTCCACAAAAAGTTTTCATGTTTTCTTGATTAACTGTGCTTTTTTTTAGTTATTACTAACAAAAACTAACATTGCAAAAAGACTAACATTCTTCTTAATGAGTGTTTTTTATCGTTGTAATAAACTAGTCGCAACGTCGTTTTGACTTCATTTTAACGTTGATCCGACGTCGTGTGTGCCGGCTGGGAAGCAAAAATCATCTTCACCTACAACTAAAAGTTAAAATGATATTAAATGTTATATTTTAACAGAAAAGCTTCCCAACTGGCGGGTGACGTTTTTTACAACGTTAGAACGACAAAACAACGTATTTTTTATGTTAAAAAAACGTTACGTGTCGGCACGGTTAGTGCAACGATAACTTGTCTTGATTTTAAGTAAGCAGTCATTCTCGCTGATTGACAATTTTGTGAGTCAAGATTGATTCGCATTAGGCGGAAAATTCCATGCGAAGCCAAAAGAAGACATTCCATTGGTAGATATGGACGTCACACAATGTGATATAAACCAATAAAATGTCTTTTTTTTGGCTTACTTTTCTGTATGAAAATTCACTTTCAGTGCATCTTACCGGGCAGGCGACGTTTAATCAATATGACGCTAACTATTTTGACTTCGTCGCAACATCAAAATGTTTTCGACGTGGGTTAGGCGTCGCTGGCAGGATGTTTTATATACAACGATCTTAAGCAATCATTCCATCCATATATTGCTTGTCATGTTCTTCAAAACTAACTTATCTCTGATTATCATTCACCTCCAGGAAACCGCTTACAATCACTAACAATCGTTTATATACACTTATGATCACTAACAATTGCTTATATACGCTTATACAATCACTAACAATTACTAATTAGTTGTAAGATTAACTTTATTATGTCGTGTTTAGGTATCTGCTCTCACACAGGAATTAAACAAACAAAAAGTGCTGACGAACACACTTAATTTACAGGTAGGTTTCATTACTTTTTTTACTCGTTACCGGTAATTTGGAAGCTTGGAGTATTACTGTATTTTTATAGAGTAATAAAAAAATGAATTTATTTGGTTAAATTTTGACTAAAGAAGACTGCGAAAAAAGTATTTTGTAGAATTCTGCTTTAAAATTGATTTGTTGTGGTAATGGTGTATAAAGACAAGCCGGCAAGTGACGTTTCTTTCCACAAAATGTTTTTTTCAACGATAAAAAGACGTTATGATGATGATGATGGTGATGATGATGATGTTGTAACGTCACGTGCCCGTTGGGCAGTGTTTTTTTAACGTTGCACTAAACTAGTCGCAACGTCATTTTGACGTCGTTTCAAAGTTGATCCGTTACAACTAAAAGTTAAAATGATATTAAATGTTATATTTTAACAGAGAAGCTTCCCAACCGGTGCGTGACGTTTTTACAACGTTAGAACATTAAACCATCGTCTTTTTTTATGTTGAAAAAACGTCACGTGTCGGCAGGGTTGGTGCAACGATAACTTGTCTTGATTTTAAGTAAGTATATTCTCACTCATTGACAATTTTGGGAATATATGTTTGGTTTTGTTTAAAGTTGATCTTCTAGTCAAGATTGACTCGCATTAGGCGGAAAATTCCATGCGAAAACATTCTATTGGTAGATATGGAAGTCACACAAGAAACTGCTTACAATCACTTACAATCGCTTATATACGCTTACAAACGCTAACGAACACAAACGCGTAGAGTTGCTAATACTCGCTAAGCTTTATTCTACTAACCGCTTGAGAACATTCACTTCAGAATTTTCTTACTGAGAACGGGGTCAATCATTTCTTGCATACAATTTCTATGTTATTAATACACGCTTATAAACTAACAAACCTTGCTCTACGTTACACACTCAACCTCGTTCCCAGGGCTTCGCCGCTCTTCCGTGTTCGAAAAGGCAAGAAGCCCTGGGAACGAGGTTGGTTACACACAATTTCGTACGATACACCTGACGAACAGGAAACGTTTAAAAACATTGCTAACAAATTAACATTTGTTATGATTGACGTCTAATTATTAACGTACAGTCACTAATTACTTACATTTTATTAACGATAATTAACGATTTTGGACCTTCCTAATCACATCAAAAGGGGCAATTTTGATTTCGTTTGCTAATACACAGTCGTGGTAAAAAGGAACTAAACTAACGTCAAACATACGTCTAGACGTAAAACGACGTCTTTAACCATGAAAGCGCAAGGCGGCGGATCAACGTTGAAGTAGAGTCAAAACAACGTCGCGACGTTGTTTCAATGGTGATCCGACGCCGTACGCCCATGGGGTAATAGAATTCTCCGTCCTTTTCAAGGTACATCGGATATGGATAAAACGGCTAAAAATTATTTACTGGACTTTTTGTGTGAATAGACTATTTTAATTAACACCCTTTTAGGTATGTATTAATATTTTGTTGGGAAGTGCGGTATTTGGTTAATAATAAGCTAACTCATACTAACTGTTTAACTTGTCGATGATAACGTAAATATTAAAAACAACATATTTTAGACTCAAGCACTACAACATCGTCTCGATCGTACAACGAATAAACTCGATAAA
>JAULBZ010005018.1:0-13926 GCA_032360805.1 Neoturris breviconis | reverse complement strand
CTAGTTGGAATTTATTCGTCTGGTGTTTTAAGTTGTTGTAAGTGCAGTTAACACTATGGCACCTATGGGCTTCCGTAAATTAAGGGGGCACGTTCTCGTACCTTTCCTCGGTTTTAGCTGTAATCATTTGTATTTGGAAGTTTCGTGTCCTTCACTACCGGTCAATGAAAAAAACTACTGGGGTGAATATCCCGTGTTCCACATTCATAATACGATTGTTATTGGCTCTTTTCTTCTCTTTTTTGTGCTTCTTTAAATTTTTATTAGTCGTCAAGTGTTTTTGTGACTCGGCATTAACGTTTTTTAGCAGAACATCGAAATAGGCATTTTGCGCAGGTCTCCATACTCCTCGAGCTAGTATATCCGGGTGTGCGTTATCACCTGTGAGTCTGTCTAATCTTTCCGTTAAGATAGGTTGCAGTTTGGGTTCTATTTCAACATCATCGTGCAGCGTTTTGAATAAATTAACCTCAAATAAAATTTCTTACATTGTTGTGTCTCATTATGACAAATCCACCTCTTTTACAGTTTATTGCGTGTGTGTGAAATTGGATTTGTGACCACAAGGGCATTTGTTAGGCATTCCACGTAAGGGTTTGTCGTAACTAATACAAATAGCATCTCTAAATTCGCTTTTTGTTAGAGCAAAACCATGTTCTTCTAAAGGAATTACACTTACTCCTTTCTCTTTTGCTTGCACCATAGTTCTCTTTACGTTTGGTTCTAGTTCTTTTTCAGAATTCCGAAGATTAACTGATGCTGTATGTTTAAGAATATCGGTAATTAGTGGCAGTTCTTCTCCTTCTGTGATGATTAGTGCTACAAGCGGGGCCGTTATTTCTACTGAATTCTCAAAATCATGAGCAGCTATCTCTGTAAATGAAGAGATTCCAAGACCACCACAGCGAACAGGCAAATAATTTAACTCTCGCTCTTTCTCAGATGCGCCTTCCCTTAATATTGAGGGTAGAAAGTCATTTTGAATAATTTTATCGACGGGTTTCATAAATTTGTCCATTCCTGGTATTGTACGCAGGAAATAATTGAATTTGTTTTGTTCACCAAAGCAGAAAGCTGCATAGGCTGCTTGTGGTTGTGATTTCTCAAATTCTGATAGTGTTTTTATTTCTTCGTGTTGGCATACTTGACTCTAAAGTCTTGGCTACCAATTGCTGCTCCTAGATGTCTTTTCCCTTTTGTTGTTATGTTTATTCCAGAGCCATTGAACACCGTGTTGCTTTCTGGAGAAGATAGTAACTTTTTACAATAATCCAGGATTTTTTCTGACGTAGTAACCAAACCGTTTTTCTTGATCGATTATATCGTCCCACCATTTCTTAAGTGAGTCATTAAACTCTAGTGCATTAAATATATCTCTCTCATTTTCGAATCCATCGATTCTTCGGTTGTTACTTCAGAAACCTTTGTGGAATAAACGTTTGCAACAAAGAACATTTTGGCGGAAATAAGCTTTGGCGGATTTGCCCATAAGTGTTTTATTGTATTGCATATAGTTAAAGATAATCATCGTTCTTCAAAACTAATCAATTGGAAACAACGCTCTATAGGGTGGCAACCGTCTACCTTGGAAATAATATGTTATGGATGATAATCTTAGGTTGTGTTTTTAAACGATAAAAAAATCCCGAAACAGTTGTTTTCCAATTCCCACGTAAATACTTGTGTTAGAATCAAACCAGAAAAAAATGTTGAACTCAAAAACTCGCACTGTTGAAATCACAACTCACATTATCTTAACCTTTTTAGCATTATCGTGAAATTGACATAACAATCCCAACGTTTAAAATCCAACTCGTGGAATTGACATACCAACTCGTAATTTCCAACTCGCACTTTAAAACGCAACTCGCACTTTAAAGTTCAACTCGTGAAATTGATGTGTCAACTCGTAAATTAAAATCTAACTCGTGGAATTGATATACCAACTCGTGATTTCCAACTCGCACTTTAAAACGCAACTCGTGGAATAGATCTACCAATTCGTGATTTCAAACGTGCAACTCGCACTTTAAAACGCAACTCGTAACTTAAAAGCAACTCTTGTAATTGATGTACCGACCAACTCGTAGAATTGATGTACCGACTCGTGGAAATAATGTACCATTATGTACCATAATGTATATTATTTCCAACTCGTAACTCGCACTTTAAAATGTTAAATACAACTCGTAACTCGTGATTTCCATGTAGAAACTCGTGAATTCCAACTCGTAACTCGCAATCACAACTCGTGGATTATCCAATTTCAGTTTCGCCCTCTGTGCTCGGACAGTACGAGTAGAAATAGAACGAATTAAGTAAGGTTTAGAATGAGCTCAGATCATTTCGTAATTTACAAAATATATCAATCGTGACTTGATAATTGCGACGGAAAAGCAAAAACAAAAGACAATATAATAAACTATGTCAGTTTCCCTACGTTTTACAATACGTAAGAGTGATTCAGCTTATTTTTTTACTAATTAAAGTCTTAAATTTTTGCAAAGTCATAATGTGGTTGTTTGAGCAGGGGGTAATAGGTTTGATAGAAATATATTTTAATGATATTGTTAATAGCCACCCTTCTCCCTGCATGTTCTTTTAAGATCATTGTTATATGTAAACATTTGAATTACAAATAAAATACCTACGATGGTGATTTGTATTAATTTTTATAATTATACATTACAAAACCCCCGTGTTTAAATATTAAAATTAATGAATAAATCAATACAAAATCGATCAATTTGATAGTAGAATGATATAAATTATTAATCACTTCTTTCAGATCTCTTTTTAGAAGGGTTCTAAATAGAATATTTCTATAACCTATGTTTTTTACTAGATGATAAAACTTCAGTAACGGTGTAAGAATAGAACAGCAAGAAAAGCAAAACAAAATGTCGAAGACACATTTTTCGAAACCAGTTCGAGTATGGACTCTTGGAGCATGTGTTTGCGCTACCATTTTCCTTTCTTTATCGTGTCATTATGATTACTGGGCAATAAAAACAATGAAGAATGATGCAAATAAATTCGAAGAATCGTTATACTTTGGGTTATGGAGATCATGTAATGATACGAGAGCAGGAGAAACAAAGAATATAACAAACAGGCCAATGTTATCAGTCTGTAAGAAATTTGGGAACTATAGACATATTGGCATTGTTGGAACTCCAGGTAATTATAATAAAACCTTCTACGAAGTGAGTATTTGCTCTAGATGTGAACACTGTCATTCACACTGTATTATTAGAGGCGCAACAGAGAAAACCAACTTCCAAATTGCATCGAATCAACGCCCGGTACATCGAACTGCAGTGACGCGAATTCGAAGTGAATACTTTGATTTGATGTAATAGATGCCGGTTTTAAAGTTGTTGTTTTTTTTGATCTGTGTGACCTCGGTATACCTTGTAGTAACATATCATACATAGAATCGTATAGAATAAACTTCTTGTCTTATCTTATCATATCGTAAATTTCTTTATGTTATTATGGGAATATGTAGGTAAAGATTAATTGTACACGAATATCTATTGGGCAAAAACATGTTCAAAGTCAGCAGTAAAGACGCTAGAACAGCGTCGTTTGACGTTGTTCTAGCGTCTTTACTACGGACTATGAACAAGTTTTTGCACGTCTTTTTACAAGACCGACCTATAGAGTGTTATATATAGGTATGTATAAGTTATCTTGTGATGGATTAAATTATTTTAAAATCATATTAAAGTTTTTTAATATAAAAAAGGTTAAAACCAATAATCCTATTGTAATAGTTCTATTGTGATAATCACCCCCGTCTATAAATTTAGCAAGTCATTCTTTTATCTCGTTCAATTAGGAGGTAGTAATTATATTTTGAATATTAGCACGTCAATGAGTTGAATCGTATTACTATACATCGTGTATTTCTGATTGGCTAGTTACTAGTATAATAATGTTCTGTTAACAACAAGACCATATGCCATATATTTCTAATATTTAACCGACACCTGAACTCAAATATAGGTTGAATGATCGATGATATCAAAAAGTGTTGAATTTCATATTCGTACCCAATATCTGAACATAATATACACGTTCTTTTATAAGAAACCAAGCAAAGGCCCTAGCAGTCGGAGTTTCTTAAATTTTTCAACATTTTAGTACAAAAAGTTCTTTAAAATGTTTCTTAAATGATTATACTGTCTACAGACAGTCTACAAAAGACAAAAGTGGTACACAAAAAATCTTGATGTTTTCTCCTCACGTACTCAATATACTGTACTGTGTTCGAATTTGTGATTTAATACTGTATTTTAATGGTTTCAACACTACTGTACAACAATAGAACACATGCATTAACAAAAATAATCGATTTTTTCGAAAGTTTCTTATAAAAGAGAGGAAGTACTTAAAGTTTCTTAACTTTTTATGAGCTCTTGTACTAGCTTTCTTATAAATTTCTACCAATGGAATGTCTTCTTTTGACTTTCGCGCGAAATTTAATCGACGTCTTTTTTACATTCATTAGATATCCAATAGGGCAAAAACTTGTTCAAAGTCCGCAATAAAGACGCTAAAATAATGTCAAACGACTTTGTTCTAGCGTCTTTGCTGCGGACTTTGAACAAGTTTTTGCCCATAGGGGTAGGTTTTGGCACAAATCTTTGGTGTAAATATAGTAGCTAGTGATCAAAATAAGAGTAAATAATCACTACAGAGGAGGAATTTTATGGCATAGATTCAGCCTGAAGCTAGGCTCAGAAATCACGCCTCCACCCTGATTTTTTTCACCATTTCGACCAATGACATTGTTTTTGTTTCAGGTTTCATCAAAGTAACACGTGCTTTTCTGATATTGATGATCGTTGTGATGGCAATCACCTCTGTAATTACTGCTTTTATCATGTTCACAAGTGACCGTGCATTGTTATATTGGAATTCGCCCTTCTCTTTGACAGGAAGTAAGTTTATCTTTCACAATAATTATGTTTCACAACTATGCATACATTTGTCAATCTACACACCATGCGGTGTACTACCATATTGGCCAACGACCACAGCGTAAAAAACTATCGAATACGGTCCATGGGCCGTATATTACCATATCTGTCAGTACACAGAGACGTACGGGACCGTATTCGACTGTATTTTACGTTGATTAATTTGACCTTATTTCTAGTATTGCTAAGACGCGTAATTCAAATAAGCCTGAAGGAAACCTGTCAAATTTATTTTAAACATAGGTGAGACGGTCCGTAACAATCACATTATGTCGTAATTTAATGACGGTATTTAATTACGACTTAATATTATTATTATCCGTTGTTTAAAATCTCGTTGAGATAGCATCGCCCTCCTCCGTTTATATAAATATATCAATACCAGTCCACAAGCTATACAGGTCGGATGATATAAATAAATGAATAACGATCCACAAGCTATACGGGTCCATATTTAGTAGTTTTTCACACTGTAATATCATTTTACCTTCTAGCTATCATTGGAATTATTATACTTGGTACATTTGTCGGAAAAATGGAGAATAGTGACCAATATGCTGATTATACAGTGGCTTGGTCGTTTTATTATTTCCTGCAGGCCTGGTTCTTCACACTAAGTGCTTTTGCCGCTGCTGTAATGGATAAACCAGTCAACTAAGAGAACATCTCCAAATTAATAGCTGTGAAGGAGAGTACTGAGGCAACGATCTTACAAATGATTGGAGTCTTTCTAACGAAGTAGCCAATCATCTTTGTAATCTGGTTTGACGAAACGTTCTCCTTCACTGAATGTTTGAACGTTATATCGACTTTTTTTGAAACACAACCTCGTAACCTTCGAGCAAGGATGTTTGAGGGTTCGAGGTATATATTTTATTTTAAACTAAAAGATTCGGTAGGTATGTATATATGTATATATTTTATATATGCTCTACAGCAAAAGTTATTTGCGCTGATGAGTGTTTAATGGAGTATTTTATAGTAATAATAGTAATAATAGTTTGAGACACATTTAAAAAAAAATAGAAAACCATGAACGAACCCAAAAAAATGGTATTTTATTTGTTTCAATAACCGGGGTGAAATAAAGTTTGCAAGCGCCGTTTCGGTTTGACATGCGGCTGGTATTGCATTAATTCGTCATTACTCTCTGCCTGCATACGTCGTCTATAATTAACGTCAAAAGGGTGTCGTTTTGTCGTGTTTTCAACGTTGATTCTTAACTAATACTGGACTGCTTTTTACATTTTAAAATCTTATGACACATACGTGCCACACGCCTACGTCATATGAACAACAGCTTAGACCCAAAATAACGTTATGTTACACTTTCCCTTTGCCATTCCATGTTGTAGGAAACTTTGTTCCATGAATTAGCTCTACTTGAAACGAAAACAGACAGTACTGTTATGATTGATTTATACTAGGCGAAATATTTTCTGCGATAGCCAAAAGAATACATTCCATTGGTAGATATTGACGTCACGTGATGCGTGATCCATACACACAATACATCAACATATGATGCCATCGCTTAGAAAACTTCCTGCGGTCACATTACTACTAGTTAACGCCGGAAAGAGAAGTTCATAGGTTAGACAAAACTAATTAAAGTTGAACACGTTTTAATTAAACTATCGTGGAGGATGTATAATTACTGCCAACGATCCAATGATTTTATCTTGTGAGGAAGTACAAAACAGAATATTGAGTTACCACTAAATTGAAATTACTCAGTGACTCAATTAATCCATTACTCACTAGCTAATGTTTAAAAAAACATAATAATGACATATTCATTTTAACTCCTTCTAGACGGATGGTCAATATGAACCCCTTTTAAATAACATTTTTTCTATAAACGATGTCCCCTTGAAGCATTTTTAATATATTCATCGCAATATCAACATTAATTCGCATTCGATTAGTCATTTCTTGAAACCACCTGAGAAATTTGTTATTTATGATTATGTTCCCTTGATATATAGAAATTTGAAGGAAAAAATAATTATCGGTTTTTCTCAAAATTGCAATGGCCATTACAGATATAATGACGTCATCAGTAAAATGCTGACATTTGTGCAAAAATGTTTTTATGTATAATTGTTTATGGAATGGTCTATAAACCCTGCCAAGTTTGGTGGTAAAAGGATTTTGGTTCTCGGGATAACATTTAAAACACAGTAATCTAGATGGGTTTAAGTATAATCTAAGTGATTAGCACACTTAAATTCCAACGAAATTCATATATGAATGTCTTTATCTTTGGTTTATATAATAAGTACGGATTAGTTACTTTCTGTGGTATAAGACTGCTTTTCGCTCAGTCACTCAGTCTGTAAGCAGCAAACGCCGTTTTTTCCATACGTGAGATATGTTGTCATCACCATTCTTCTGTTTAGAATCCGGTTATAAAAGAAATATAACGAATTGTGTGTAGATTGAGAGCGGTATGCGAAACGTCGAAAAAGTATGTTAGGTTTTTACCTTTCTAGCTCTATAAAGGCTGACGGAAGTGACATTAATGCTTCCGTATTTATTAACAAATTCTCGTCACAAACCTTATTAAACACTGCTGGTGTGTATGCTTATCTCTTTCGAAACATAATTCCATTATTAGCAAAGAAATAAGTTGACCATTTTGTTAAACTATTATAGGCTGTGGCACCACTTGAGCTTGCAATGGATTGGTTTCTTCGGTATGAAGCTAAGCCTTTTTTTACGTCTGGCTCTTTAGGCCAGACTATGTTTACGATGAAACCCAGTAGTCACTCTTACAATCGAAAATTTGACAACTGTCCGAGAAAATGCTGAAATAAGGATACCAAATTAACCCTAATACAATCCAACCCAATCCATTCCATTTTCCCATTCCCCCGATTTTTCACACTGCGGATTTTTGTTCGGGTTTTTTAGATATTTATATTTGACCCTCTTTCATTATGTATTTTATAAAACCCGTAAAATAGGAAGGCTTTAATTAGCTCTCATTAAAACAGAATTCGAGTGTGCATCAGAACACAATTGTATTTTGTATAAACCACGTGTACTTATCATTCTATTACCTCTAATGTGATGGTGATGACTTGTTAACCAAAGTATATGTTATCTTTTGTCGTTATCTAAAAATAGAAACTTCATAATAATTATTTCTAATATAACCCCCCGAATATATACTAAATTATATACATTCTGATTAACCCCCGGAAAATGTACACAGTGTTGTACATAGTGTTTTACATAAAGAATAGCAAATAAGAGTTAAACTTGCAAAATTTGCCGCGAATGCCAAAAGAAGATATTTCATTGGTAGAAACCGACGTCAAACGATGTGTGACGTCAATTTCTACCAATGGAATGTCTTTTTTGGCTTTCGCTACAGATTTAACGCCTCATGGAAATCAACCATTAGAAAAGAAAAGTCAATCTCTTGATTTATATAATTTAGTCAAAGTTAACGTGTAATGTGCTCCAAACCGCCCAAACCGCCCAAATCAATAAAATAGCTACAAATCTAAGGTACAACTCTCAACGTAGTTAAGGACTTTATTTTCGGGTGCTAAATATGGTTAACTTGCATAAAAAACTTTCTGTGTGTTAATTAGATGATCAAAAAATATTAAAAACGGAAACGCCAGATTGAAATACTATGACGTCACATGACCATAATTGACGTCATAAATTTTAATTCTTCATTGTGTGTTTGAATTGAATGCACCATTAGAAAGAGCTTGAACAGTTCATGAAAATGGTGTAATTTGTGCAATTTCGATATACCATTCTCGATCGATTCAAATATTGCAAAATTGCAGAAACAGCAGAATTTAAAATTTTGAAATGAAAATATCTTTAGATTAATAAACGCAATTTAAATGTATTATACAATTTTCCATTTTTTACCAAAATGTTTCAGAACGTTTTTCAAGCAAAAATAAGGGGAGGGGGATTTTTAATGGAAATTTTTTTTACAACTTGTCGAAAATTTGGTTACCAAGGGAAAATAATCCCTAGTTACCAAAAAAAAAAAAAATATCAAAATGATCCTCAATAAATTTTAGTCGTATAAGCCATAAAAATTTCTAGTCGTATAAGTCATTCAAAAGTTATGTAAAAAAGTATAGGAAGGAGGTTGAAACAATTCCCCCCATGCAGGAATAGGGTTAAAGAATATGTCACAAAGTGAGAAAAATTTATGTGTTGATATAATTTGCGCCTCTTGCTAGGGGCATTTACATTAGCAGCATACGGCCGTAGAAAAGGTTGCGACATTTTTTAGAGAGAATACTTGTTTCAATAAACAGTGTGATTTGAGCGAAATTAGTTTTCAAACTTACAAAAGACTTAGTCCGTAACAAAAGAAACGACATTTTTTTAGTCACCATAGCAATCGTAAATAAATTGAATTTTTTCGCGCTTAAATCACACAGTTTATTGAAGTAAATAATCCCAACAAATTTGAAACCAACCAATGCAAGCATTCTTTCAACAAAATGTTGCAACCTTTTTTATGACTGCGCATTGCTAGGGTAAATTTCCCTAGCAACGGGCCAAATGGATATCAAAACATATTTTTCCTCACTTTGTGTGAAAATCTTTAAGATTATACATGATTGTTAGTACTTGTTAGTGTTTTTATTGCTATAGTGGCAGTTGTAGCTATTTTGTTGATTTGGGTGGTTTAGGTACATTACCACCTTCAACAAAACTTTCCAGTAAATAAATATTTTTTCAAAGTCCGGAGTAACGACGCTAGAATAACGTCGAAAACGTTGTTCTAGCGTCTACTGCTGACTTTGGAAAAATTTATTCTCACTGGGTTAAAGTTAGAATACGTTCATGAATGCATTGATTTTAAGTGTTTTATATCCATTCACCAATTGTACATAATTAAGCTAATTCATGATAGGGTTGATACATTTTTCTTTATGTTCTGAAATATTAACAAGAGTCCAAAAAGATAAATAATATTTTTATTATTATAATATTTATTTCCGTCAAAAGAAAGGCAGAGCCTGTAGATGAGGACTCTATACATCGTAGGAACAAATCAACAGCGTGGATATTCTAAGAATACTGCAGAATTTTGTTATTCCATTACTATTTACATAAATATTCATATATAGCCTTTTTGAAAAACATTACCTTTATTATTATGTTTTACGATAATCTGATTGAAATGAACAGAACTAATTTTACCCTATTCATGCTGGGGTACCTTTGGTAGCATATTCCTATTGGACTAGAAGAATGGTCTAAAAACTGGAAATTACCTTTCAATTCCACCAAATGCAAAGTAATGCATCTTGGATACAACAACCGAAAATATACATACCATCTAAACGACCATTTACTTGAGGTGACTCGAATCGAAAAAGATCTGGGCGTGATTATTGATGACACTCTAAAGTTTCACAATCATACAGTGACAGCAGTGAAAAAAGGAAATCAAATCTTAGGTGTCATAAAGAAATCTTACAATGCAAGAGACAAAACTACGATTTGTACCTTATATAAAGCATTAGCTCGACCCCATTTAGAATACGGGAATACGATATGGGGTCCCTTTTATTTAGGGGACATAAGAAAAATTGAAGCTGTACAAAGGAGGGCAACAAAGTTGATTTTAGAGTTAAAAGATAAATCTTACGAGGAGAGACTTAAAGAACTTAAACTTCCATCGCTCGTATACAGACGCATGAGAGGGGACATGATTTTGATGTTCAAGATCATGAATGGATTAGTAAGAATTGACCTCAATCTCTTCTTCACAGCGCAAAAACACGAACACACGCGTGGCCATCCTCAAAAGGTGTTCAAACATCACGCCTCAAAACTTGCAAGAACCAATTCGTTTTCCCAAAGAACGATAAACGATTGGAATACGCTACCAAGGTACGTCGTTGAAGCTCCTTCAATTAATTCGTTCAAAGAGAGATTGGACAAGCATTGGGAACGCATCTTCTACACCATCATCGATTAGAGAGACGCAACTAAATATTATATTGTAAAAGAGTCCTCATCTACAGGCTCTGCCTTTCTTTTGACGGAAATAAATATTATATTATTATTTGTTATAATAGGATATAAATATGTGAGAAATAGCATATATATTTAGTTATATAGCATATAAATATGTGAATAAAAGCATATATATATATGGTATATAGCATATAAATACGTGAGTGGTATATAGCATATAAAATATGGGAGTAATAGCATATATTTTTATCACTCATATGCAATATTGACAATGTCGGCGCCTCATAGACCACAGGCTATATTCTATTTTGATCACACTAACTGATGTCCCTAAAATTACACTGGAAATTCTTCCAAATTTATGGGGCGGAGGGTGTAAGGCAGTAGGAGGGTCCCATGGCGTTACGGTTGCGTCACAGAAGTCCACCACCCAAACTCTAGACTTCGGCACTTCACTTTTATTTCAAGTGCCGCAGTTTGGCACTTCAATTCAAGTGGCTAACTCTAGACTTCAACACTTCAAAAATTTTGAAGCGACGAACTCCTATTTGACGGCTCAAAAATGCAAATAAGAAATTAGTACGAAATGTTCTAAAAGCCTCCTGCGAATGAGGATGAGGGCGTTTCACATAAGCGGGACATTGGCGCAAACAAAAGAACAAAGATGGCAGCCGCAAACGTAAACACATGTACAAACAAGAAAGCGAAACTGAAAACATTCGTATTTTATATGCATACAAATCGCGTGGAAGTTGAAGCTTTTGATAAGTGGAATGCCCATCGAAAACAACGAAAATACTGATACTATAAGCAGCTAATAAAACGCGACTGTTCCCTCTGTATGTTATATACCTGATATTCAGAAGTTAGTTTTCAGCAGCCGGTACGCTGAATGAAGCTCTGAAGACACGGCGCGAACGGGACCTTCAGAGCTTTAGCGTGTCCTTGTGGAGACAAGGATCGGTTCTCAGGTAATCTGTATGTAACTAATTTTAAAATAAACAAGGGACTATTATTGTGCCATTGCAAATTTCATATACATGACCCCCCTAGCGTGGGTGGTGGATGACATCCAGACGCCAGATATCCGTAGCGAGCCTTTTCAATTTTCTATGACATCCATGACCCATTCCCATAGGTCAGCTGGGATATCTATGGCTTTTCACCCAATTTATTGCGGAGAAATCCCGTAACCCATTCCCATAGGTCAGCTGGGATATCTATGGCTTTCCACCCAATTTATTGCGGAGAAATACGTGACACGAACAAACAAAACCATCTCATATCCGTAACGTGTTGATTCAATTCAATCAATTTCTGTAGTTCCAAATAAACATTTCTTACAACCCATGATATCCGAAACAATTTCACTCAGTGAATGGAGGATATCCAACTTAGACAGTTAGATGGCGAAAAAATACAGGACTATAAAATAATAACTGGATATCCGAAACAAACTCCGAAAACTCATAAAAAACCAGAAATCCGAAACAATTTGGAGGATCAAAAATATTGTCTAAATAAGGAACTACTTATGAGGCGATTCTACAGCTATGGCTGCTTATGCTCTAGGGGCAACTCCATTTCTTTCACAAATTCATATCATCAAAAACCCACAGTACAAAAGAAGTGGAATATGCTGATGATTTCACTATTGCTGGGGAAATATCAGAAATAAAGAAATATTGGGATCTGCTAAAACAAATGGGTCCAAAGTACTGATACTTCCTGAAAGCATCAAAATCACACCTAATAGTGAAACAACAACATCAACAAAAGGCAAATCAGGTGAAAGACATCTTGGCACTGTACGGTAATGAATGTTACAAGAAAGAGTATGTTTCTAAGTGATGGAACCACAATCCACATATGCAACTTTTGTGTTTGGATTTAGAAGCAAACATACTTGTTCAGCAGAGAAGCTTGTTCCTTGGGATACCAGATAACAGAAGACGAGCAAAACGATATCTTTGCCTTTTCACATGCCTTCATACCAGAGCAGTTCACTATAGAGATAGCCTACAGCATGGACACAGATGCCTTCCTCAATGCCTTCTATCGCATGGTCAGCCTTCGAGGTATTCCACAAATAATGAATTCAGATAATGGTGGGAACTTTGTTGGCCAAATAACGAACTCAAAGATTTAGTTCAGAAATTAGATCAAGAGAAAATCAAAGAAAGCACAGCTAATAAAGGTATTGAGTGGAGATTCAACCCATCCTTAGCACCACACTTTGGTGGAGCACATGAATCAATGATCAAAGCTGCGAAGAGGGCAATTTTTGGTATCCTGGGTAATGCAAATGTCACGGATGCTGTGAACTGCTTTTGCTGGTGCTGAAGGACTGATCAATAGCAGACCAATTACATATCAGTCAACACTGCAGACGACACTTCTTTGACACCAAATCACTTCCTTCATGGTCCAATGACTGGAGAGTTTGCCCCAGAATCAGTGACACAACAACCTTTAATCTTCAAAAACGCTGGAGACGTGTACAAGAACTTGTCCGCCATTTCTGGAACAGATGGATGAAAGAATTGCTACCTTCACTGAGTTCAAGTCAAAAATGGAACAGATTCTTCGAAAACTTGAAAGTGGATGATATTGTTTTATAGTAGTATCTCCAGATCAACAACGAGGAAATTGGAAACTTGGTAGAGTTGTAAACGTTTATCCTGGTACTGATGGATTTGTTCAAGTAGTTCGTGTTTTGGTTGGACTTCATGAATATCTCCATTCAATAAACAATCTAGTGCCAATAGAGTGTCGATAAAATCTATCAAGGAGAGGAAAATGTTCAGTAGAGAAGCTTGTTCCTTAGGATACCAGATAACAGGAGGTTTCTGTCATCAGATTTCTAATGACAGTTGTGTTTAGTTATCTAAAAGCCCTGGGAACAAGGTTCTCTAAAAGTTATAAATTGTAACCAGCTTTGTGGCCTTTGCAGTAATCA
>JAULBZ010005017.1:0-13929 GCA_032360805.1 Neoturris breviconis | reverse complement strand
AGAGATCGAGAAATACTGGAAATATCAGCTCGTTCCATAATAATTCTCCAAATAACATAACATGTTCAATTCTTTTTTTAACTGTGTGTTTAAAAAACATTACTTCCAAGGGAATTGAAATTCTACTTGACTTGGTAGTTACGTAGTTCACACGCTTCCATAACGCACGCGGCGCATTTAGCCTCAAATAGGAATGTCTAAATCGTAGTCGAAAAACATACCAATATTGGAACGCGGTATTGAGGCTACTTTACTCTGATTATAGCCTTGAACTGAGAAGTCGATTACGCGGTTAAAATCTATCCTATTATAGAAACACGGAACCCAGGCTATTTTGTCCAAATTCTCTACGGAGAAGGAAGAAAAAGAAGAAAAAAACATCAAAAAAAAATAAATAAATAAATAAAACTGCCCAAATGAATAGCTTTCTTTTATACAGAAATCTAATAACATATTACGTTGAAATATGAGCAGATATATGATCCTCTATTTGATAAAATAATATAACAGAAAAGATTACTATTGAAGTTTCTCATATGAATAATATAAATAAACAAGAAGCCGACTCGGTTTAAAAAATCGCGCTTCTTACAATATAAATTGGCTAGAGAGAATACTCAGTCTGAAGCTAAAACAGGAGACAGGTGAGACTAGAATTTACAGCACATAATTTTATCCAGAATATATTCTAGTAGACTAGAGTCGTTTACTAAGTATCACGTGATTTTTAAATTTATATATCTTTAACAATTTTCTTAAACTTTGCACAAAGAGGATTTTACGACGTTATTGAATTCTTCTTTTGGCTATCGCCTAACGCAAATTAATCTTATGCAGAAATAAAATAGGACGGAATCCTTCGCCGCGAATCAAAAGAGTACATTCCATCGGTAGAAATCGATGTTTTTTTTCGGCTTTGGCCGTATTGTTTTCATAACTAGGGAGCTTTAGCATGATCTTTTCTACGACGGCGCAGTAATTTAAACAACCGTCACAGAATATTAATCCGGTCCTATCAGTTTAAGCAAAAAACGATAATAGAACGGAGGAATGGATAGACAAATAAAGAATTATAGCAATAAGGTGAGTTTTATAAGCGACATGGATAAACCTTATTTTGATGGTCGAACACGAACACGCGAACATTTATTTAATGATGATGCAGAGTTATTTTTACTACTTCAACAAAATAATGTTTCTACTAAAAAGGATCGCTGAGTTTCTTCACTGGCATCATCCGATATTGGGTTTGAATAACTGGAATGACGACAAGTGAAAATATGCAGTTATGTTTATACATTTGTATATCCCAATTCGATATTTACTACATTGATAAAAGCGTTTTTTAAAAATCACGATAGAAATATAATATATTATGTTGAAAGTTGAAAATTTTTTTCGAAGAAGATAATATAGGTACAACATGATATAAAGAATTTTATAAAAGTTTGCAATATAAATGAATAGGTCAGCCTATGTGGGGTTTGAAAATGTGAAAACAAACACTTATGACATCCCTGTATAAACAAAATGCATCTAGATCACATAATTGGGTATATGGGTTTATAATTAACAAATATGCTTGTGTTGGTACGCTATCTGAGCTGTTAGCTAACACCAGTTCCTAGAATGCTACAATTTATTTTCAGTGTCAAAATACATATCATATATCAAATTGCATATTGTTACAATCAGTATCTTGTTACTATTAATATCATTCATTTATCTTCATTCCCGCTAAATTTAGGCAAAATAACACATTAAACACGTGAAAATACGATTTTCTATTGTTTTTAATGAATTTTATTGTTTTGAAGACAATAGAAAGACAATGGCCTATTGTCTAACAATTTTAAGAGAAATTCTAAGTAGTTTAGAATTTAAGGGGGTAGGGCATTTTTGCCCCCCTCCCCTTCCCCCAGATGAAATATGCTACCCAAGGGACCCTAGATGAAATAGGGTTAATTGGAGTGTCCGACGAAGCTAAATTTTTCAAAGTTTTAGGTTTTATACTTTATACAACTTTTAAAGAAATTATTTTATCGAGAATAGTTCCCAATCTTCCACCTTCTTTTGTTGAAGGTCACTAGTATCACAAAAATCCAGGTAAAATTATAATTGATGATGTCATCAAAAATAACGTCGTCATCAAAAATATTTTCAAGCCAAAGCGTTGGTACATTTGGCACTAATATTACACTATATGTTTCATGGTGTAAAACCAAGGCAATCTGGAGCCAATTATCCTAATAGAGATAGTCGAGGGTTACGGGATTCTTAAATTGATGCCACTCAACTATCTACAATCTCCGAAATGAAATATGAGACATTTTATTTTAATTTCGACGTCCATTATACGCCACTAGTAAAACCAAAAAGCGTAAAACGACCACGAGAAGTCCCTGGAGATTTATCTCAGAGATTTAGCTAGAAAACTTAAGATTTAGGACTGCAAACCCGGCGAATTCTATTGTCCCCAGGCTTTTGTAACAAATTCGAATTTTCATGCCATTCTTTTTGCTAATTAAAATTATAGACTTTTCTCGAAGTGGAACTTTCGACTTTTTACAACAATTCCAATTTCAATAGGACGTTATAGTCGATTTTATTCCAACAATGGAAACCAACTGTTAACTATTCATAACATTGGGCATAGATAGAGAGAATTGATCTCATGATCAACCATACCAAAGCAAGTTCATTCCCAACGCTTCTTGTCTCTTTGATTTTATTGTCGGGTGTACGCACTGGAGAAAAAATCAAAGAGGCAAGAAGCGCCAGGAACGAGTTTGACACCAAAGGCATATTGAAGACACATACACATTTATAATCAAGATTGCGTCCTTAATGTTTCAGAAATGTTTAGCTGAGTCTGATAGGTAAAGTAATTTCTTCTGAAACCATACAAGCAAAATAATACTGTATTTAAAGATTTTATTTTTCAAAATATCCGGATCCGTTTGGAGATAAATTTTGAAAAAAATATTCGGTTGTCATAACATGAAAGTCACTAATTTTGGGCGTAATAGGATTAACGGATCAGAAGTTATACAGAAATTTCGGGGGTTGTGGTACAAAGTACCCCCACCCTCCCCGGGGGAAAATAAGGTTAATGCTTAGTTATGCTTGTATAGAATTTTATTAGAACTAAGATATCCACATATATATGAGTTTTGTTTAAACCTTATCAAAATTAGACAATTTACCACCTGTTAAAAAATTGGTTACTAAGGGAAAATTATCCCTAGTTACCAAAAAAAATTATTTGAAAAGATCCTAGATGAATAATAGGAAAAGTCCCAAAATCTCTAGTCATATAAGCTATTTATCCAAAAGTTACGAAAAAAAGTATAACAGGGAGGCACAATGTGCAGTAAAAATAGTGTTTGAATCCTTTTTATGAATAGAGATAACCGTGATAGTATGTAAATTGGATGGAAATATGCCAGAAGTAAAGGAAATATTAACGAGTGTTAACTTGATGGAATTCGTTAACCCTATTCAGATCGGGCCTTTTGAGGGCTCTGTAAGACCGGGGGGGGGATAGCTCCCTCCAAAAATCATTATGGAACCATGTTAGTGTTGAAATTTTTCAGAAAGTTATGTCAACACATAATTAGCATTTTATCATAATTATTTTCCTGATGGTGCAAAAGAAATATTTAGGTAAAAAAAAAACTTTTTTCTAAGCTATGTATCAAAACGTTTTCCAGGCTAAAATAAGACATTTTTTTTACCCCCTGTCAAAAAGATGGTTGCTAAGGGAGAATTATCCCTAGTTTCCGAATTTTTTTTGTCAAAATGATCCTAGAT
The DNA here is from genome assembly GCA_032360805.1 of Neoturris breviconis. NCBI lineage: Eukaryota > Metazoa > Cnidaria > Hydrozoa > Anthoathecata > Pandeidae > Neoturris > Neoturris breviconis. The sequence goes on along the minus strand of JAULBZ010005017.1, from coordinate 10,116 downwards.
AAATTGTATGAAAAGTTCCCAAATATTTAGTCATATAAGCTATTTGTTCAAAAGTTATAAAAAAACATATTAGAGAGGGTATGATAGCCTTCCTCCCCCTCCCTCGGCCTGAATAGGGTTAATATAGAGAAATAGAAATTGTTCCAATTTTGCATGGGCATCAGGTAAAGGTTTCAAGCAATGACCACAGGATTAAAGTTGTTGTAACTTTTATCTCTTTCCTTTCTAGATCGATTAAAAATCATACAGAAAGGTGATCTAAAAACAGGATATAAGTTACCTTCAGTAATGTTATCGCTTAAACGATGCTTAGCAGCAGTGCTTATGTTAATGACGTTGTATATTATAGTTACATACAAAAACTATCTAGGGAATCGTACTAAAGATAATCGTATTAAGGTGTGCGAACTTGACATGGGATTCATGAAAACACCTGATGGGAGATATATACAAAGATACAACAAAGATGTAGATTTTAAAAGTTTTGGTGAATTAAGTAAAGTATGTGATTATATTGATGACAAAATTGACTGTCCTGATGTTCGCCATTATGGTGAAACAGTATTACGACAAAGTCAGTTAGCACTTACTAGATTGTTGAGGATCATTCACATAATATGTGAAAAGCATGGCATATCTTATTGGTTAACATGGGGTAATTTATTAGGCGCTATACGACATAAAGGCAATATCCCATGGGAATATGACGCTGACATAGGAATGTTGTTAGAAGATTTTGAAAAATTCGATAAGATTGTTAGAAAAGAACTACCAGAGGATTTATATTTTCAAGACGGTTCAGATGAACCTGATTATATGAAGTTAAAAATGTTATATGGAAAAATACGTGACGGGGGTAGTTGCTATGGTGAAAATATAAGAGACGGTTACGATTTTCACGACGGGTTAATGGTTGATTTTTTTATTTCTGATAAAAAGCAACAAACAGATGGAAATATAATGGTAGAAAGTTTAAAATTCGACGCTCCACCTCTCCCACACGCTGATGTATTTCCACTCAAAAACATATCATTCGAAGGATTAGTATTTCAAGCTCCTGCTAACCCTCATAATGTTTTACGTCTTTACTTAGGCGATATCACAAAACTACCTGACGTGCAATACCCAGATAAAATAAGTGGTCATGTTCCTATACCATGGTTTAGTTGCAAATACTTGAAATCTTTACCTGAGGATGAAAGACACCGTGTAATGGAAGAATTTAAGCTGGTGAAACAATGCACAATGCAAATTAGAAAATTAGAATGATTACATCTACCAGCATTAGATTTCATTCGGTTCCCAATCTTGTTAAAGGCAAGAATCCTTGGGAACGAGGTTGTATTCAACCACGTGTAAAGGATTGCAGTGTTGAGATCAATATCCCAGCAGGCAAAAACCTGTTCAAAGTAAGCAAAATAACGTTTCCCGGTCGGGATAGCACCGTATACGGACTCTCTGTATGTAACTTTTTTTGCAAAAACCGAAATTTAATTTTAACGCGGAAATCGTCTGGCCATTTCTACGTTTCAGTCTATGACTTTTAGCTCAAACTCGAAGCCTTCTTTCTGCATAGCTCAAAAACTGAGAAGACGTTTAAAAATTTAAGCATCCACCCAGCCTGCAAAAGAAGAAGGTTTAGGAAGATTTAGGAGAATATTTTATTGAACCCCAAAATGTAAATTTTATATTTAGTTATATTTGGTTTTTACACTGTAACGTTTTCTGCCTTTTTTATTTGCAGAAAATTTCGTTGTCAAGATTTATGCCAAACTCTCATCAAAATCTACTTGTGTTTGTTTACTCTCCCCTCCCCCGTACAAGCCAAGGTTATAGAGTTTAAATTAAATCTGCATAATAATACACAGTCTGTATATGGAGCTATATGGATCCGTATTCTCAGTGGGAAAGAAATTGTTTAAAGTTCGCAGTAAAGGCGCTAGAACAACCTCTTCAACGTTCTGCTAGCGTCTTTACTGCGGACTTTGAACAAGTTTTTGCCCACTGTGTTTGCTGTAATACTTTACGTTATAAATGAAATTGCCTTTGTGTGTCAAAATGTTGAGCTAGTCATCACACTGATCGCTGAGCAAAATTGAAGCAAAGTTAAATCGACTTATTTGTCACATACTCTACAATATATAGACGTTAATTCACGTGTTCCAAATGAATTTAATCCCATTTTCCAGTGGGCAAAAGTTTCTTTAAAGTCCAGAGTAAAGACGCTAGAATAGCGTTGCTGGCATCCTTACTGTAAAATTTGAGTTTTTGCCCATTGGGATAATGCCATTTTGGACACATTTATATTCTCTGTAAACAGATCACTATTTAAATGAAGATGAAACAATATGAACTGAACATTTTTGCATCCGACAGCAACCAATGATTTGAATCGTACATTCTGACAAATATATTTCCATATCTTATTCGATTAAAAAATTTACTTTCTGTCTATAACACTAAGTCATAAAAAAGCTCGATTTAAACTATAATCCTCTCATACGCACGATCAACCTCGTTCCCAGGGTTTCTTCTCTCTTGACGTTAAACGTCAAGAGAGAAAAAGCCCTAGGAACGAGATTGACGCACGATCTAACTTTTTTCTTTTAAATAGATGGGTATTTCGTTGTTTCTTTGTGAAACCTGAAACAGATTTAAAATTCAGACCAGAAAATACGATTCGGAAGTACTAAAGTTCGTGCATGCGTATGATGAACATTTTTTTAAAGAGAGTATCGATCCTCGTTGCAATACTGAAACCCATTCGAAATTTTGACTTTACGCACGCATGCGTATAAAGATCTTTCACTTGGGCAGTTTTCTAATACCATTTTTGTTACCATAAGTGTCTCCTAAAACTTCGTGGAACTCGTAGTAACGCTCGTAGTATCTCGTAGTACCACTCGTAGTACCACTCGTAGTACCACTCGTAGTACCACTCGTAGTACCACTCGTAGTACCACTCGTAGTATCTCGCAGTACCACTTGTTGTACCACTCGTAGTACCTCGTAGTACCACTTGTATGTCTCATAAGAACTGACTGATCTAAAATTACGAGTTAGAGGAGCGTATATTCAGACTTAACCTTATTCAGGCCGGGCCTTTTAGGGGCTCCGTAAAGCCGGGGAGGGGGCAAAAACCTCTGATGAAACAATGCTGTAGTGTTGAAACTTTCCAGAAAGTTAGGTCAACACATAGTTAACATTTTAGCACAATTATTTTCCCAATGACGTCATAGACGTCATCATTGGAAATTAGGTGGTAAAAAAAAAAATTCTAAAACTATATACTTTGGTATTTATACCAAAAAACGTTTTGGTATATAGCTTAAGAAAAAAAAAGTTTTACCTATAAATATTTTTTTTGCACCACAAGTTTTCCAAAGATGACGTCATCATGAGTGATAACGTCATCAGGAAAATAAATATGATAAAATGCTAATTATGTGTTGACCTAACTTTCTGGAAAGTTTTAACACTATAGCATTGTTCATGTTTTTTTGGAGTGGAGTCTATTTTAGCCTCTCCCCCGCCTTTAACAGAGCCCGCAAAAGGCCTGGCCTGAATAGGGATATAAAGAAACCAATAATAATGCAATAACCAATGCTAAAATAACTGCTGGTCATCACTGTGGAGGAGAGATTTTTCAGTATTTTCTGATTTGGCTGTACTTTCTGATTTGGCTGAAAATACTCTGAAAAATCTCTCCTCCACAGTGATGACCAGCAGTTATTTTAGCATCATTCAAAACATTTTATTTTCGCAGAGGTTATAAACAAACAATTAGAAGCAATACTGTCGAATTTTATGACCTTTAACACAACAGAAGACTATCCAAGAGGCGCTCATTAAGCACTAGAAGACGAATATCAAGCACAAGAAGAATAATAGCATACAAAAATTCGCACAAGTTATTACCAAATTCTCGATTCCGAAGAAACAATGATCCAGAATGTGAAGGCAGTTTTATTTGTTAGAAGAGATGGTATAACCGTTACTTTTCTGGCACGAAATACATTGAGCAGATGAAAAAGATGACGATCCCGTAAAAACGATGCTTTTGTTAACCAAAAGGGTGGTTTCATTCTTCCCTTATTAAAAGCATTTGGACTGTAGTTTTTCAGTAAATAAATTTTCTGTTATTAATATCTACACTCTTTAACCGCCCGTCTTCGATCACTACGAAAGAATTGGTCAGTTAATACTTTTTAATAACAAAATCAATATGTTGGGCAATACTCTCCTCCGCAGAGCCTAACGGAAGCAAAAAAATAAATAATAATAAAAAAAACATCTGCGGTGGAGTGCCAAAAATAAAAAATAAGCAAGATTTGACAAAGGTGGAGTGCCTTCTTAAGGCCTTCTCGGGCTCTGCGCCCTTTTCGCGCGCCAACCTCTGCGTAGGGGAGTGGGTGGGCAGACTAATGCGAATACCATCATCTTTGGTGACGGAAGAGGACGATAAAGAAGACGTGCTCGAGGTAAATGGCGTGTTCAATATAGTAGATTTCTCAACTTTTATGAATGCTTTAGGTTCCGATAAAACTGGAAACATTTTAAGGAAAGCAAAGGCTTATACCCTATTAGTTTTAGGTCATGCGAAAATCTCTTGCAAAACGCACACAACCAGGAACAGATTACAGTGTGGATGGTACTCGGAGACAAAGAGAAAGATTTGGACCGAAAGCTGCAATAAATATATATTGGAAACTGTTTTTCTGCCTTGTCACTTTCTAAACTTACTTGTAACATTCATTACTTCGTTATTATTTTCGCAATGTGAGAAGACAACACTATTTTCTCTCCTCAAGACAAATCACTTGACTACAAAGCTAATACTAGGAACTACCACGGGTTTCAACGTTTAGGAAGACACGTACCAAAGAAAACGGTTTTGGGTAGAAAAAAACTTAAAAAGTCCCAGAAATTACGTCATGGACTATCTACAAAAGAGAAAATTAAACTTTTTAAAAGATAATAAAAACATCGCTCGAAGTTGGATTGACCCTTATGCTATAAACTTTCCAGACGTGCAAGGAGCAAGATATTTGTAGTAAATATAGACACAGAACTAAGCGACATTGGAACAAAGTATTTTAAACACAATTTTATCGATTGCGTTTCATGGGATGAGTTACATAGAATCAAGTAAAAATGCAAGGGAAGCCTCGACAACACGTGCGAAGTAAAATTCTTAATTGTGAATTTGGATAAGATTGAGAAACTTGGTATGCATTAGATTGTTCTGCGTAATATCCCATGAGCTGAAAGTAACGAAAATTTATTTTACGTAGATTAATTTGGTATAGATAGATTAAATTCAATTTATAGAACAAAACAAAGTAGATTTGGATCTTACCCTCTGACACGCTACATTACCAGACCTATCATCACTTGAAAATCTTATAAGGAGTATTGGATAAAGAGGTGTTTAAACCTCTAGTGGAATATGACACATTTAATCCGGCAGCTTATAACGCTAATATGGTAAATAAAAAACTAGCCTCTATTTTCTTTTAAAAGGGTTTGACCTATCTGTATGTACAAGCAATCACATAAATATTTGAGACAAGATAAAATACGAGCAAAAATTCCGAATTTCCACTTAGATAAAAAGCCTTAAATTTTAGGTAGCAAAAATAAATACACAAAAAATCGAATAAGTTCCAAGAGCCTGGGTACTAGGCTGCTAGGAACAGCATAATTTGTCGAGTTTGCAAAAAGATCTAAGGTCCTAAGCCCTAAGTCTTTATTTCTTTATTTAAGAGAGCAGGCGATGAATGCCTGTCCCTCTGGGTAACGAATGATATATACAAGCTCGGAGAAATAAATAAATATATATACAATATATTAAGGTGTATTAACTCCTTAGCCAGAAATAGCAGTTCCAATTGTTTGTTTCATGTATAAACTTGGTTCCTGACTAGTTTCTGGCTTAGGAGTGATTTCCCGTTAAAAAAAGTTAAAGATTTCATCTTGTTTACTAGATATGGCCGTTTTGGTTCTTAGCCAATCAGAGGTCAGTAAGCACTCTTCCATGGGTATTATTGTTGATCCATGGTGCGTTTACTAATTTCTGGATGGCCATTTAGAACCTAATTTTGATGCTGAGTTCAGCTATGGCCCTCCTACATCGTGGGAAGGCTTATTTTTTGAAATATAACCAAAAACTCGTCTTAGCCAATCAGAAAATTCTATTAGTAGCTGCGTCTTTCCCTCCAGGTTGTTTTCTGTAAGGAGATGCGCTAGCAATTATGAAATAGACTTTTCTGGATCAAAATTTTGTTGTGGTTTCAGATTTGGCCGCCATTAGTCAGGAGAAGCCTTTGATCTCCAGTTATTTCTGGAATAAGTTATTTGTGACGTCACTCATCCTGGAATGTGCAATTACTCTTTTCTATCAACGATATTTACCTTAAAACACACCGGCCTGGAAATAGCAGTTCCAACTGTGCGTTTTTAATGCAAATTTGGTTACTGACTATTTTCAGGCCGCTCAGTCGATTGCGACAAAAATAATTTCGAAATTCTTAGCAGTTCCGAAGATACGGCATCCGACACTTTTTCCCGTCAAAATTTACGTCGTTGCCGAAAGAAATATCTGATGCTTGTTTCGGTTATGCAATAGGTCATTCTAGGACCAAAATTTGATCCTGATTCCGAATTTGAGGTCCAAATGGGCCAATTCTAAGTAATTACAGAGTTACAGGACCAAGTACTTGGTGAGAAGGCTATGCTGAGATAGTTATTGGTGTATGAATATGTATCGGTCCAACTCCCAATGTCTTGTTCTCCTACGCGTGTAAGCTCGTAGGATTTCATTCAAGGATGGACCGTACGACACTAGGTACATAAAGCTATGGTGTTTGAATATGTAACAACCCTGCCTTGGGTGTCCTATCCTCCAATGTGGGTGTGTTAATTCATTGGATTTCGCGTATTACCCAAGAGCGGACCGTAACGTACCAGGTACAAATATAAATAGGATTTTCAGAGTTCTATCGACCTTAATTCCAGCCATACCAGTGATGAATAGACTTTGGATTTGAAGACTTCCAGCATGTTGACGTCTTCATCGTCTAATGTTTTCCTCATCCTGGCATAGTATACAGTACAGAAGTAGTCATCCATCAGTACCTCCGCCTTCTCCATGTCTGCTCTGTATCCCATCACATTGAAGCCAAATAAAAACAGGTCTAGTCTGTTTTTAAAGGGTGTCTGGCTACAGGTCGTCAAGGAGGCTTAGGATGGACTTCTGGTTCTCTTCACATAAAAAAAACAATGTTCGTGAGTTCCAACTTTTTTGTGACACCTCGGACAGTCGTCGTAGTCTACCACACCCTTTTTGCACAGCCTACTAAGTGTAAGGTGTGCAAAGTGGATGAGCTTCCAACGAATGTCAAAGGCACGGCTATTGGTGTTTCTTCTGTGTAGGGTGTTGAAGATGTTTTTCCATTGGTTGGGGTTTGGTGTTACAAAGTTACCCCCACCTTGCCTCCTTCTGTACTGTGTAACCCACGTTTTTTCGAGGTTATTAGGAGAATGTACAGTTCTTTCAAGGAGAGCTTTGTCATGGTGCTAGTCTTACCTCCCTCTACTCTCATTGACAGGTCCTGCTCTAAGTGGGGGAATTGTTGTGCTCCCCCATTTATCGCGTCAGTCCAGTTTCTGGGGATGAGAGAATGTAGCTGCGTTTGTCAAAAACAGTACTTGCTAAATCCATGGTTTGCTTGTGTGTGAGAAATCCAGGGGAAAATACTTTGCAGAGATCTGCGATTGTTGTTATTTCCCCCCTCGTCCACTCATGTGGTTTCAGCAGTTTCTGTTTAGCATCCGTAATGAACTTGTCGAAAAAAAGGGGTTCATTCAGGATGTCCTCTTATAGTGTCGTTGGCCTAATTCGTTCGTTGCAAGTTAGTGTGCGCCAGGATTCCAGGATCACCCTTTAAAATGGGGGGACCGTTCTCGTTGTTTGAGCTATGAAAGTCCTGAATATAGCGCCCCCTAGTCGTATTTCCGTGCCTTATTCAATAGGGTTAACATAAGGTCTTTCCATTGACCAGAGAGGTTATGATCTAGAATTCTACCTATCCAACGCAGGTGTAGAGATTGGGCCTTGAGTTTTATATTCAAAACACCAAGGCCCCCGAGGTCGAGTGGTAACTGGGTTATTTCGTTGCTCACCCGGGTGCTCCTGCCGCTCCAGAGTAAGTCATAAATCGCAGTGTCGCTCTCTTCCAGATGGATATGGTGGCTTTGATTTTCAGCAAGTATTTCCCCCAGTTAACCTCGCTCGTGTCTACCCCTGGGTTGGACAGGTAAACCCCCAGTATCTTAATTTTTTTGCTATTCTATTTGAATCCTAGTGGAGCGTCTTCTTTGTAGAGGTATTGACCCATCCACAGTTCCTTGCATTTGTCCATGCTGATCCTGGTGCCCGTGGCGCTCTCGAACAGTTTACTCGATAAATCTCTGAGATAACTCTCTAGAATTGGCCTGGTCGTTTTCTGCATTTGAAATCTACTTGTGGTTTGTATTACTAAGCAAAATTCATGAAATTTCTCTTCATTTATGCGTTTGCTTGTAGTCTCTCTTACAACACCCCTTATCATAAACTTGTGGCGAGTTTCCATTGCTCTGTATTGATTTAGTAAACATGATCTAAACAAAGTGCAAACGAAGAAAACATCTGAAGACATTCATTTTCATGTTGAATAATATATTCAAGACATCCCTTTAACCCTATTAGTACTGGGGGTGGGGGGAGGGGTGGAGGGGAATGGATCCCACCCCTACCATATTTTGCTGTATAACTTTTTAACCACTGTAGCTATTGAGCTGAAACTTTCCAATATTTAGTAACAATCTATAACACATATATGCTGAATCCGATTTCCACGATTTTTCCGATTTTTAAAAACTAAGTGAAACATTAAGACATCGCCTATCTAAAACTGAAAACAGAATTAGAAAAGTTTTTATAAAACCATTTAAATGGCAATTCTTAGAAAACATTGTTTTTAAGAAAATGTTATATGATTTGTGATGACGTCATCAAAAAATGCTGTCGCCATCAAAATTAATTGGTACCATTTTGTTTCTTTTATTATGGACTATAATTGTGGAAATTTTCATCCAAATACACAAGTGGTTCAATAGTTATGGAGGGGGAGGTGTGGAATCCCGACCCCAGTGTTACAGAACCCTAAAAAGCCCGCAGTACTTAAAGGCCATATTTTATAGCAGCAAAAGCAAAGGAGACATTTGGCGATGACTATGCTGCGAAACAAAGATATATTTTGAACAAAAGAGAATTGAAACTAGGGATTATATTGTAAATATTCCAAAATAAAATTCAAATTTATCTAAAATCACGGACATAAATTATGGCACATTTTGTAAAATAATGGAGTAATATACACCACAAGTGAAACAAAACCGCAAAAAACGTAGCCTGTACTACAAACTCGACGTCTGGCGAGAAAACTCGGCACTTTTTTGCCGCGGGGCGGGTCTGCGAAACAGGCCACAAAAAACGATGACAAGAAGATGTCGCTAGAGATTTTTCACAGAGATTTATCTGAGAGTTATCAAATTCTTTCGATTCTTGCAACCTAGTACTCAGGCTCTTAGAACAAATTCGAGTTTTTCTTTCTGCACATCTTGCTAAGAAAAACTTAAGGTATTTTATCAAAGTTGAAATTCCGAGATTTTGTACGAATCTTCTTTTGCGCCAAATATTAATGACCACTATTGTAGTTTTATGCTCTCATAATATTGTTATTAGCTATGTATTTCCCCTTTTTTTTATTGATATCATTCAACCTTCGGTCACTTCCTTTTGCCTTTAACATTTGTAATCTCCAATCTATCGCCCTCTTTTTTTTGCAACAATAGTTCCACCGTTGGTCGGATTTTCAATGTGTCGAACAAATTATTGCCGGCAGGATTTGAATGATTCATCGATTGAAAGAAATTATGACTAACATTTGTATTCGCCAGGATAATCAATATTCATTAAATTCTCAACTATATATCACTCAGCCGGCAAAAACCTGTTCAAAGTCAGCAAAATAACGTTAGAACAACGTTCTTTGAACGTTGTTCTAACGTTAT
>JAULBZ010005016.1:0-13931 GCA_032360805.1 Neoturris breviconis | reverse complement strand
AGGTTTGAGACAAATCATTTAGCTATCTGAGCCAATATTTTCCACAGTTGTAAACCTAAAGTTTTCACTTCTAAATACCATTTAAGTAAAGTAAGTCGAAATGTCACAAAACCCAATGTTATTTTTGAACACGTTCTAAATTGGATTTTTCAATTATGTAGCCTAAAGTTACTATTAATATGCTCCTCTATGGAGGTTATAGTTATTTTTGACTGTAGTTAATATGTAAAGCTTTTTCTGGAGTACTATGAATTACATTATTTTAGGGGCACACAATATCAGCAGATAAAATTGCACTGGTCCCGAAGTTGATTGAACCATGGTTTATATTTTCATTGGTATGGTCAGTTGGTGCTACTTGTGATGAGAATGGACGCAAGAAATTCAGTATTTTCCTAAGAGAAAAAATGAAGAATGAAAGTGTATGTTTTAGATGCTATTTCTAGTTTGATTTTATGTAAATATGTGTGTTCAACATTTAGCTATTTCTGACCTCATCCCCTGTCACAAAATAACACAATAAGCATTGTTTAGATTGAATTGTTATTCCCTGATGGTGGTGTTGTGTATGATTATCAGTTAGAAGATGGTGGAGTATCATCAAAACAAACTGATGATGACGACGAAGAAAATACAAAGAAAGAGATTGGTTGGTTAAATTGGATGCACAATGTCCCGTTACCAAAGATAAATCCCGATAGTAAATTTTCTGATATAATTGTACCTACAATGGATTTAGTACGGGGTTCATTCTTGGTTCATTTACTTACTACTAACTCAAAAAAGGTATGATATTATTGTTTGAAAGGTATGAAAGTTTTTTTAAGTCAGGACTATTGTCAAGCATCCACTTTATAGAGAAGGGTCTGCTATAGAGAATGTCCATTATGGACATGTACATTAATTTCGTATCAAATGCTGACATTTTAGGATCATGGCATTGCAGGTCATGTTTTAAAAAAAATATCTGATATGGAAATACTACTTTTAACCAGGAGAAAACTTAGAAAAATAATCTTTCTGAAATTCGAAATTCCAGAATGTTACTTATACATCTATTTTCTACTTTAATCCAAAATAACTTTCTGTGACTTACTGTTGGTACAGTTTGAAAAGTAAAAATAGAATATAACCCCTGAAATAATTCTGAAGCATAGTATTCAAAATCTAGAAATATGTAATTAGTAATTCATTTTGATTTCCATTACATTGGTATCCCTGTGATGAATTATTTCTGCGATCTAATAAAATAATCATGCTCACACCATTAACTATTGAGTTACTTGATATTAGCAATCAATATTGTTTTCTACCAATAATTTTGGAACACAAATTTTTGGTTCAAAATGGTACAGATACATCCAAAAATCCCTGCCTTTTTTCTAAATTGACATCCCTAACTAACTAACACTTTTGTTTATATTTTCAATTAGATATGGAAATGTAACAAATTGTTACTTTTGCATCTTTCCCTGACATTTAACCTAAAATTTAGACATTTTGTAATCTCGATGGTTCCATACTATCCCAAAGAAGGCCCTGACAAAATTTGATGTAATTCTACATAAGTTTTTTTGTTTTATGCAGCAAAATTTGATTTTTTTTCTTTTTTTCGAATGTCAGCATTTGATACGGAATTAATGTACATGTTCTTTTATAGGGAGGTTGCACAGTAACTACTTTTGGTTCTTAAAAGATAATAAATATAATAAGGGCATTTTTTTATTCTGATTTTATCACTAGTATTAATAAAATGAATGAGTAATGACATTTTGTAACTTAATGCTCTTTTCTGTGATTGTCTGTAAAAAATCTTGCCTTTTTAGCTTTTATGTGTTGGACCAACAGGAAGTGGTAAAACTCTATGTATTGCTAATCGACTATTGACTGGAATGCCTCAAGAATATTTATCGAATTTTATCACATTCTCTGCACGTACGTCAGCTAATCAGACGCAAGATATAATTGATGGCAAATTAGATAAAAGGTAACACAGAGTCCAAATATTATTAAGTTTCCTATCATATGTTTTCTCATACATTATTCTTTCTGTATCATAAAATAATTATAGTCAGTTTTATACATGGCTTTCGAATGTTTTATAAGTGTATTAGTTAGAAAGTCTGAAGCTGCTCTGTCTACTTTTATAACCATGATATACATTCTTTAGACGAAAAGGTGTTTATGGTCCTCCTTTGGGGAAATATTTCATTCTGTTCATCGATGATTTGAACATGCCTGGATTAGAAACATATGGTGCCCAGCCTCCAATTGAATTATTACGGCAGTTCTGCGATCACAAAGGATGGTATGACAGAAAACAAATTGGTAAGTGGACCTAATACACTTATAGATACACTTACAGAGACATCATCCTGGTGAAGATACTACAGTAGTTTCCTTGGTTTAATTCCAAACTAAACAAAAACTATTTGTAATACTTTTTTAGTGACAGATATTCTTAATTCTTTTTCTTTGAGAATGGAAAGAAATTTGTTTCTTGTTTGTGTAAAAAGTAATAATAATAATTTTTTATTTAGGTGCATTCCGTGAACTTGTCGATGTTAATCTCCTCTGTGCAATGGGACCTCCAGGTGGAGGTCGTAATCCTGTTACAACTCGATTCACAAGACATTTTAATTTGTTATCATTTTGCGAGATGGAAGATGCTAGCAAGAGCAGTATCTTTTCTACTATACTTCAAAGTTGGTTAGGTAAGTACATACTTTGTAAATTATTTACTGTTAATGAGTAAGGTGTTTGTAATAATGTTGATAATATGATGCTTGGTGTGCTACTTTCAATACCTTACCTTTGATTTTGAATTACATCCAACGCTTATAGGAGATCGGCGCTAATACAAGACCCAGTGTGCTAATTAGATCATTTATGGTACTGAACATTCTTTATAGATTGGTGCATAGAAATTTCTGTATTACAAAATTTGGCTTAAATAAGAGTGTTGCCTTGAATAAGTTACAGTTATAGCCAAAAGCTCTCAATATAGGATGTGTCATTGAATCATGTTACTTTCCATTATTTTGTTAAGCAAGTTAGGCTGCAGGAGAAAGCAACCCAAATCTGCCATTAGGGTAGAGGGTGTTGCTCCTTTCCAAAGTTAACCTCTCTTGCTGGCACTATTTTTTTTATCGACTATGGAAGGCTGTGTAAATCGCAGCACTTAACCGGAACTTTAATCAGAATGTCGCCATTATACTATGGTGCCAATGTTCTGGTTATGTAAATCTTTTTCAGTTTAAATTTATTTGTTTACTTTTGTTTTAGTACGGACTGTGATGAAAGGTTAGTTTTAGTGTAGTATTATTTATTTAGGTTGTTTATTGCAGTAGTTAACCTACATAGAATTAAGCTTATTGTCAGTACCTTGTTTAACAAGTAGATACTATTGTATTGTTTAGAATAATAATATGAAACAGTTATATAATTCAGCAAGAATGAAAGATCTTTCTTAGTTGGCAAAATTATTTGCTTCAAAATTAACAAATTATCCTGACAACATACAATATCATTGTGACATCTTTAGGCATTGCATCTCTACTGAGTATGCCCTACAATTGCAATCAAATTAAATATGATTTATTGCTAATATAGAAGGCAAAATAGAAGACAAATGATGTCCTCGACTATATCATTGATGTAAAGCATAATGTTTAAACAGCAACCATAATTTAAATCTTGTAGTGTTGATCAGCTGTATTTGTAGTGTTATTCAGGAGCATCTGCAGTAAAGAGTACAGATCCATTCATGTTGCATTTGATTGGTTTCTTCGTAGTAAAGTATTTAGCTGGATTTCATATTGTTTAAATCTATCAATATAATTATTAGCTTTTGAGAAGTAATTTAGAGGCTGTTTATTGTAGGTAATGTGGATAATGAAGAAATCAACGGTTTAAGTAGTTTGGTGGTTGATCATACTATAGCTGTGTATAATATCATAACAACACAGGTCTGTATTTTTGTTTTGATTACTTAGTTAAAACAAGAACACTATTATTTTTAATTACCGCAACAACAGTCTCTTGTCACAATTTGAAAGATTACAGAATAAATGCAGAACTCTGTATGTTTCGAATAACTCCATATGTACTCTTTCACATTGTATATATGACCTTTGTGTTTACGTGTTACCTATGAAACAGGGTGCTTAATTAAATTATTATAGTGATGACATGACACCTTTTTCTTCAGCTCTTACCAACCCCTGCAAAAAGTCATTATACATTTAATTTGCGTGATTTATCAAAAGTATTTCAAGGTGTTCTCATGGCTAACCCAGAGAAGGTAACTACAAAAGCTGACATGCTAAGACTTTGGTGAGTATAACTTTTTTTATACTGTTTTTATTGCCATGTGTGCAGTGTGAGGTGAGTTTGTTGGTCCACATAAAATACAAAGTAAGAGTAAATCAAGAAAGGAAGTATATTTTGTGAAATGAGGAAACCCATTTTAAGATAATAATACTTATTTTTATCAATTATTAACGTTTGAAAACAACTGGCAGATATCATCTGTAGATGAGTGTTTATTGAATATAGCTTTTAGTTTTTGAAACTAAAAAAACACTTCTCCACAGGCTATTTTCAGCCTTGTTATTTTTTTAGCCTACCAAACAAACGGCGGAGGCGGCATCCCGCTTTAATTTAGTACCAGTATTCGTGGCAATATTCTAAAAGGGCTCATCAAAAAGGGTCCAAATTGCATTTTCATTCAGACTGAAAAAGCCTGATACTGCCCTGAAATTTGGTTATGGAATTCTAGGCTATATTACGAGACCGCTGGCCAATTCTTTTTTGATTTCATCAAAATTGTGATTTGTTGTAAAATTTGTGTGTTTATCTTTGATATGAAATTTCCCCACTCTCCTCCACAGTGGCTTGACATAATTTTACCTTGGTGAAGGTGTTCTAATTATTTTTTTAACCTGAAACTTTATTAACTTATAACGACATGTTATCCTAATGCCTTGTAAATTTGAGTGTTTATCCTTGATAAGAAATTTCACTACTCTCCTCCACAGTGACCTGACATAATTTTACCTTGACAAAGGTATTCCAATTGTTTATTTGACCTGAAACTTTATCATCTTAATACAAAGATTATTTCAAACACTGTATAATGTGTGCATGTAAATCATGCATGTAAATCATTATTTTATGTGTTTAGGTTAAACTTGGTTTGATGGGCTACTTTCAATACCGTTCCTTTGATTGAACTCTTAATTTAGCACATCATGCGAAAAATAGATAAAATAGAATTTAGCTGATATAATGTTCTATTGTTCTAAACAGCCCTTTTAAAAAACATTAGACAACAACTTATATATTTTCATTGATCATTTTACTTTTTGTTTAGGTATCATGAAAACTGTCGGATCTTTCAAGATCGTTTAGTAAATGAAGAAGATCGAACATGGTTTACAAATCAACTGCAAGAGCGTATTGTAGATCATTTTGATATGAAATACGAGGATGTTGTTCCCAAGCTTCCATTGTTTTATGGTGATTTCATGATCCCTAGTGCAGAAATAAAAATTTATGCTCAAATAATAGATGAAGTTAAAGTATGTAGTAGTACATCTATATGGATTTCCTCCTTCAAACAATTGTTTTTAGTTTTTTATCAGTTTCTTATTTATATGAACCATATAATGGAACAGTAAAGTATATTTTACAAAATGGGAATTACAATGCTGTTTGTTTTTCTAGGTAGTAAATTCACAATGTGAATTTTAGATTCCTCTCAAATGGAGATCTTATCTAAGGAAAGCAAATTTGCTTTGTTAGATGCATCATGTTATCTAGCCAAAACAGACCGAAAATATAAATGAATTACAGAAACTACTGATCACTCGACAGTGATTATTTTTTTTCATTTTAAACTCTAATTCACAATTTTGTGAAGTTAAACCCAAGAAAATATGGTAATATTTTGTATACATTTCTCTTTGTTTAGATGAAAAATATACTTGATGAATATTTAGAAGATTATAATCAAGTAAACATATCACAAATGAAACTCGTTTTATTTTCTGATGCTGTTCAACATATATGTCGAATTTGTCGAATCATACGTCAACCACTCGGCAATGCATTATTACTTGGCGTAGGTGGTAGTGGAAGACAAAGTTTAACAAGATTAGCTAGCCATATGTGAGTAAATAAACATATTCTTTGTTGTTATCCAAGTCTCACTTTAAAGAACAGCACCTACACATTATCGTACCAACATTCTTGACATTTGTTTTTCAAGTGGGTTTTGAATATAAATATCTTGATCATGATTACTGAAAATAATGCAAATACTAATTCTTTCTTCCAGAAATAAATAAATAAATGCTAGATATTTTATTTATTCTCATTCTTTGTTCTTTTATTCTTAATTGATTTTGTTAAACCAGGGCAAAAATCTTTATTATGTATCTTTATTTGCAGTGCTGAATATGATTTATTTCAAATTGAATTATCAAAAAATTATGGTATAACTGAATGGAAAGAAGACATGAAAAAACTATTGATGAAAGCTGGTGTTGAAAATAAACCAATGGTTTTCTTGTTTGTTGATACACAGGTATGTGCTTTTTAAAGTACTTACTAAAATGTGTTAACATTGGAATAATAAAGAGGTTTTCGAAAGCTGTCTCCTTCAAGTAGACGCCTCCCTGAAATAGTCACCCTCTTCCTCACAGATAATTGTTATGAATACCTACCCTCGAATAGACGCCCTCCCTATCAACAGCCATGATTTAAAGAAATTATCCCTAATAAACGCCTCACAAACAGATCTCTGTTTTAGAGGAACCGTCAAGGCCTAATCTGTTTAACACATAGCGGTTTTGGACTTTGACAAGGCTGATAATGGTTTTGGTTAAAAGTGACGATGATGATGATTTTATTGATGTGTTAGTATTTGTAGTTCAATGAAATTCCTTCCCTAAAAATCATTAAAATTAAATAGATGCCTCAGGCAAAGTAATATAGACCAAGTAGTAGTTATCTTAATAGTTTAACACTACTTATGGTTGCACTGCATCATGAAGCAAGCACTATGACGATGAACCAAATTTAAAAGAATTTCAAAAGGTTTTTTAAAGCAATCCCACCGGTTTAAGGCTATGGAATTATATTGGGAACTGTTTCCATGGATACATTACAACAACGCTTCTTGTATGTTTTATAAAAAACTTGAATAATTGTAACAGTTTTATTTGTCTGAAGATTGTCCTGAGACGTGAAACTAAAGAGTAACGAATATTGTAGTTTTAAGTACATTCTATAGCATATCTTGTATAATGCTAGGTTTAACTTTCATTCAGTTTGGTGGGCTACTTTTAATACCATACCTTTTGATTTTATTCTTGTGGTAGTTTTTAAAAGAATACATTGTGTTGCATGTGTGTGTGTGTGTAAAATCTTGTGTCTGCTACTGTGTCATTAGTGTGATAACTGCACCATCTATCTAATTTTTGTGTTTTAGATCAAAAGTGAAATATTTCTTGAAGATATAAACAATGTCTTAAATGCTGGTGATGTTCCTAACATATATGCTCCTGATGAACTAGATACAATTTATTCAACAATGAAACCTATTGTTCAAGATGAAGGTTTACAACCTACGAAAGCTAATTTATTCATGTCGTATACTAAAAGGGTTCGGTCAAATATACATATGGTTATTTGTATGAGGTATTCAGTGATACTGTTTGACTGTTTGACTGTTTGACTGTTTGACTGCTTGAATAATTGAACTAAGTTTAATTTTCTTCCGATCTTCAGAAATTCTCATCTGCCCAAAATCATTTTTGTTAACTACCGATTTGGGTTGCAGAATATCACCTGTCATTAATGTGTTGATTCATGCCACGTTGATGGTGACTTAGTTGATTTTTGTAGCATTAAGTAATAGTATTATCATCTATTTCTGCGAAAATAGGATGTTAACCATGAAATTTCTTTATTATCTGATATTGATCTCTGTATTATGATTACCGTATTTTTCCAAATTAGCATACTCACTCCAATAAGCGCATCCTTTGAATAAATATACCCTGAAAGTACTATTTTTTAGATAATCGCATTCCTTCAATTAAGCACACCCCAGATGCCAATTTCAATACTGTAAATGACATTAATTATATACATTCTTTTTTTTATAAGGATGCAAGTGCATGATTTAAACCTTTGCATTTTTTTTTATATAAGTTTAAACTCTAAACTTTTACATTATGTGTACCTAGCCTTTATGTTCTGATGCTCTTGATACATTATGTAACTTAGCCTATGTTCCTAATTTGAACATAAAGTCGAACATAATATTCGATAATAATATAAGTTATGTTCCTCTAAGTTAATCTGTTGTAATATCTACTGTATTTTCTGTCTCAAGAATACATGTTCTGTTCTAACTTTGTTTTATTCCTGTATGCTGATTCGGAAAAATATGATACTAATAGGGTAAATAGATTTTCATGTTCATAAAATTTTCTCTTTTAGTTTGCAAGTCATTGTGCAGTAAATTGTGTGTATATTCTTTATGACATGGATTATTTATTATTTTTAGTCCTATTGGTGAAGTATTCAGAGCTCGTCTTCGTCAGTTTCCTTCATTAGTTACTTGTTGTACTATTGATTGGTTCTCAGAATGGCCAGAGCAAGCTTTAATATCAGTTGCGAATACATTCATATATGAAATGCCAGAAGTTGATCCTGATAATACTAATGTGGAAGGATTGGTATGCACTTTTTTAACATGGTGTGAAAGACCTTTGAATATGGTCTAGATACCTCCATATACGGACTTTGTACTGCTATATAAGCAATTGTATTCAGTTTTTTTGCCATATTAAAATTCATATATTCGGTAACAAAATATTTGCATTGTTATATAACTACCATCCACTTATACCAAATGTCTATACAAACTCTTTCCTGTACTATTTTCATCTTATGTACACATGTTGCTATTTTTAGGTTCGTTTGTTTGGGAAGATTCACATTTCTGTTTCACAAAAGTCATTACAATATTTAGCTGAATTATCAAGACATAATTATGTCACACCGACCAGTTATCTTGAATTACTTGGAATATTTAAAAAAGTTCTTGGCATTAAGAAAAATGAAATTTTAGTTGCCAAAAATAGAACCAAGACTGGATTGGATAAGGTTAGAAATAATTCAAACTGTTTTCTTGAACTAATCACACTAATATTTTATTAGCAGTACTAAATTTTGAAATCCCTTACTCTCATTGCACTGTAATAATATAGTAATAGTATAGTTATATAATAGTTATATAATATTACCAGTTAATATTGCCTTTCACTTTGTAGCTATTAAGTACACAAGTTGAAGTTACTAAACTCCAAGAAGACTTGGAAACTATGCAGCCACTTCTTGCCCAGGCTGCTAAAGAAACAGAAGAAACCATGATTAAGATTAAAGAGGATACGGTTTGTTATTTTATGTTTGTCAAGATATTAAATTATAAGTAGTATTTCCAAACCATAATTTATATATAATGAGTTTACTGTGACACAGTCACAGTTTACTCATTGATAGAGTTTCTCTCGATCTAAGACCTTTTGTGGAAGGATCAGCTTTTGAAGTAACCAAAGTGATAATTAAGTTAATTATGCTAGTAATTTCCAATAGCTAATTATTATTGCTTGATTCATAATATTACCTTAATACCTCACCATCTGTTCCTTGCAGTGGCCTAAACAAATAGAGTATCATTGTAGTAGGGTGTGATATCAACCCTTGGTGATTGCCAAAGTGAAAAAACTAGATGGTTGACTACTCAGCTAGTACAAATCACTTTTTTTCAATCCCTTAATCAGATTAAATTTCAATGTGGACCTAGTTTTGTTGATCATTCTAATTAACAGGTTATTGCTAATGAAACAAAAGAAGTTGTTGAAGTAGAAGAACAGGAAGCAGTGAAGAAAGCAGAAGAAACACAAGCAATTGCTGATGATGCACAAAGAGATTTGAATGAAGCTATACCTGCTTTGGTAAATTTGTTCATTTCAATGCTCGAAATAAGAGCACCATAGTTCTCAAAATGAGTGCAAATAATCACAGTGGAGGAGTGAAGTTATGTCTGAAGCTATGCTCAAAAAGTACTCCTCCTTTGCAGCAATTATTTGTTCCTAAATTAATTAATCAAAGTGCAAACCCAGTGGGCAAAAACTTATCCAAATTCAGTAGTAATGACAAAACTTTACTGTAGACTTTGAACAAGTTTGTGCCCACTGGGAAGTGACTAATAAACGTAAATTTACTTTTGCTTTTCTTTGAATTCAGGAAGCTGCTTTGCAAAGTTTGAAATCACTCAATCGAAACGATGTTGTCGAGGTTTGTATTACTAGTCTGAATGAAGTTGTGTGACTATATCATTAGTTAGTTTCACTCTATTAACAATATACCCACACGCTGTGTTGAACTAATGCCACAGATATTTATTCGGCCATTGTTTACAAAGAGGAATATTTAATGTTCAATGATCTTATAAGATCCATGTCTCGCCAATGTTGATGGTTACTTTCGAAATAAGAGCAAATTATCACCGTGGAGGAGGGATTTTTTAGTATTGTTTCAGGCTAGAAAGCTTTAAGCGATGCTCAAAAATCACACCTCCACAATGATTATTTGCTCTTATTTTGAATACTGGCGCTTTTTACAAACCATTTTGAGTCTTTGTTTTCATTTGGAGATCCTTGTTCACATTTATATTATTTATAGGCACATATAAATTTAACTTTAAGGTTCGAGCTCTGCAACGCCCACCTCCTGGTGTTCGCTTGGTTATAGATGCTTGCTGTATAATGAAAGGTTTGAAACCAAAAAAAGTAGCTGGTGAAAAGGTAAACAATTTTGCCAAATTATACAAATGATTTTGTAGTCATATATTTTCTCTTGTTTTAACTCAGTTTGTTTATCATATTATTTGCTAAGGTATTGTATGAGCGAAGGGTTGAAATAAGTCATAATAGTATATGTGAAGAGGAGTGGTAAATAAACAAACACTCTCCTGTGCAAAATGTAAGCGCAAATGTTGGCATGAGCATTTCAGCATGTTTGACAACTTTCATGTTGGATGGCCATCAAAATCACATCTCAAACTGTTCAGACTTGTTTGACACAATGACAATACACATCCACCTTGAATGTTTTTATGCAACTTTTCTAATTGGTTGGTTTCATAGATTGGTACTAAAGTTGATGATTATTGGGAGGCTGGCCGGACATTAATTCAAGATCCTGGTAAATTCTTGGAAATGCTTTTCTCATATGATAAAGATAATATTCCTGATTCAGTTATTCAAAAGATTCAGCCATACATTGATAATGAAGATTTCCAACCTGCTAATATAGCTAAGGTCTGATAATCTTTAATCTTAAGGTCTTTTTGTTTAAATTTCTGGTGTGGAGATAATCTTGTTAGAGGAGCTTGGTAGTCTGATGGTCTGTGGTCTCACATATTGTCTTGGTCTTTTATGTTCTCACCCAGTCAAAAGATTTATATTATATTATCCGAAGTCAGAAGTCAGTATACAGACTAAAAAAGTAAAATCATAGCGGACCAAAACAACAGGCCATGAGCTAATATTGTTAGTTTTCATTACATTTTTAATAGTTTTTGCAGCTATCGATAAAGAAGTTTATTGTGATAACATAGTCTCAGTGGGCAAAAACCTGTTCAAAGTCTGCAGCAAAAATGCTAGAACAAAATCGAGTGACGTTGTTCTAGTGTTTTACTGCAGACTTTGAGCAAGTTTTAGTATTGATGCAGTTGTGATCTTCGTTCGTAAAACTTATATGTTATTTAGGTGTCGAAAGCATGTACTTCTATATGCCAATGGGTTCGTGCTATGCACAAGTATCATTTTGTGGCAAAAGGTGTTGCACCTAAACGTGTAAGTAATATTGTTTCTCAGAAATTCTATACCGTATTTCCTTAAATAAGTACAGGGGCGCTTATTCCAGATTTGACCAAACATTCGTTGCTTATTCAAGGAAGTCGCTTAGAGAAACGAATTGTTTTACACAAAAATTTCTTGGGTGCACTTATTAAAAAAAAACCTTCCACTTTCAATTAATAGGGCACTTATTTTGGGGATTCACTTATTTGAGGGAGCCTTATTAAAGAAAATATGATATTTACTGGATATTCATGAAGAGCTACTGCAAAAGACTCATCCTAACATCTCCTATGGGCAGGGTATTGCCATGTGGCAATGCATGGAGATATTCAAAGCCACTCTATGTTTCTATCTCTATCTTTCGTAATGTGTGCAAATAATGGGTGGCTTTTGTTTTAAAATTTGAATACGATTTTTGTGGGAGTGTATTGTTAGCATTATTAGCCTACTGAAACAGACACAAATTAAGGCATAAATATTATCAAACAATTTTGAGAGGTAATCAAGCCTAGATATAAGTGTAACTGTCAGCTGCAAAGCTAAAACTGCCCTTAAAGAAACTCCTCCGCAGGTGTTATTTAGCATTTAAAAAAATTCCACTTGCTACTAGTTAAGTTAAAAATAGATTGATGGTGTTAATGCACACATAAACCATTGTTTTAGGAACGTTTAAAACTTGCACAAGAAGAACTTATGGAAACACAACGGCTACTTGATAAGGCAAAAGCAACGTTAGCTGAAGTAGAAGAAGGTATTGCTTCATTACAAGCAAAATATGAAGAATGTATTTCCAAGAAAGAGGATCTAGAATTCAAAACAAATCAATGTACTGCAAGGCTTGGAAGAGCCGAGAAGGTAAATGGTCAAAATAAATATTTAATATCTGAAAGGAAGGGGTCATGATTCATTTCTTTACGGCAAGTATATAATATGTCCTCTGCAGAGACGATTTTTGCTGAACAATGGTATAATGATTAAAATCTTTTCTAGAACAGAGCAAGCAGGTAATACTCTATGACTAATATTTTCTCTAAATTATTAGTATTTTCTTACATACAAGTTAATTGTCAAATTGAGCAGAAGGAAAGTCTGCAAGGAACCATATGATCTAATGTTTCATTGCATTGCAGATACACCAACATTTTATGGCGTTGAGTAAATCCACCATTCCACTGTCCACTGTACCACCGTCCGTGACCACTGTCCCACCGTCCGTGAGCCACCGTCTGAAGTAATATTTTAGCGACCAGATTTTTTTAAAAAATAAAATTGATATTTTGCAGACCAAAATATTTATTAAATATTTTATGAAATTGTGACAGTTAAACATCTTGCTGATTAACTTAAGTTCATGAGGGACGGGACGCCATGTTTGTTTGCATTATGGTGGCTCACGGACGGTGGGACGGTGGTCACGGACGGTGGATGGTGGGACGGTGGATTTAATCAACGCCAACATTTTATTCTAGATCCATATTTACACACTATTATTTTAAACTTGAAGATGGCTGCCAAACATCACCTATGAAGGGTTGTCTTTTGAGTATACTTTTCAACCTCTACAGGTGATGTTTAACAGTTTCATTTCATTTTCTTCTTTCAACATTTAGTTAATTGGAGGATTGGGTGATGAGAAAGGGAGATGGGAAGAAGCTATTGTAACATACGATCAAAAGATTAAGAGTATTGTTGGTGATGTTCTGCTATCTTCTGGTGTAATTGCATATCTTGGTGTTTTTACAGTGAGTCTCTCATTGATAGTTTTGCAAAACTGTCTGGTACTTTCTGTAGTTAATGTCAAGCTCTGTTGTTTTCTCCATTTCTTTCCTGGTGAGATTCATTAAGGATAGTTCCCAGGTTTTTTTCATAAAATTGTTAAAAAAACATTTTCTATTTTTTTTAAGAGTCCTTTAAAGAACCTATCCGACATATATTTTAGTTTTTTCATATTCCAACTTAAACGGGAGAAAATTAAGAATGATCCTTTTT